>JABWDY010023615.1:4378-17456 GCA_013358455.1 Thalictrum thalictroides | reverse complement strand
GAGAATCTTCTAACTGTGTGAAGTCTCCGATCTTGCACCAATGGTTGTTCTTGACCCTTTCGAAAATATAACCAGCAGGTCGGGAAAAACAGTAAGATTCTCGAGTATCAACAGAAAGAGGTTTACCTTTGAATCTTTTGTTGTTCCTTGCTTTCCCTTTGCCGTTGTTTCTCTCAACCATATTGACGACGTTCAAGCTTTCATGTCGCTTGAGCTCGGTCTCCAACCTTATGTACCGATCAACTCTGAGGTACAAGTCGTCCAGCTCAGTAGGTCGATCTATGGCCAGTTCCTTGTGGAGGTCAGACCCTGGGCATTGTTCATGACCCTTATTAAAGTCATAGATTAGGTTGAGCTCTGATTTGAAACGCCTGAAGTACTCAGCTAGTAACTCCCCTGGCTGTTGCTTGATCTAGAATAAGCAATCGATTGTGACAGGTCATTTCTGATTATAGATGTATGACAGGACGAACTGCTTCTCAAGGTCATTGAACGAGCTGATTGAATTGGGAGGTAACTTGTGAAACCAATCCAGCGCGGGGCCAGTAAGGCTGGATGGAAACAGAGTACAGAGTATAGACTCATCCTTCACCAACGGAAGCGATTTTCGAAATGACTTGATGTGGTCGGTTGAATCTCCAACCCCAGAATATTGATCGAATTTTGGAGCATTGAGTTTGGTTGGAAAACCTGTACCTTGCAGATCGGCTGTGAATGGTGATGTATGGCATTGGGCTAGAGCTTGTAAAGCGAGCTCTTGGGGAGGTCGGCCCTTCTGAGCGATCTGAGTTGCTCGAAATGCTTCAAATTGTAGGCTGAGTGCATCGAGCTTCGCCTGTGTGATTTGCTGGGTATTGGTGTCAACCTGTAGGTCGACTCGCTGCTGATTCAGGTGAGCGGTTTGATCGCTGCTGGTAGATGTACCCTCCTTGGCTCGGAGTGCAGCAATCTCGTCTTGCAGTTTCTTGATCGTTTCCTACAGATGGGTGGTGATATCTTCTTGAGAGGCTATTGAAAAACTAGGGTTTCTCAAGAAAGTTGGGGTGCCTTTTTGGATGGGATGTTTTCGTTTCTGATATAATCAGAACCTTGCAGTCGACGCCAAATGTATTAACCTAAATTTAGACTAACACACTACTCTAGGTCAGATCGGTATAGAGATGACCAAAAGGGGATTTGATAAGGGAAAGGGCTGCACTTCGGTTGAGATCGAAGTTTCCTACGTACTCTAGCTCGGGGATGTTGAACTTAGAGATCAAGCCACCGTAGTTCTTAGGTTTTATAGAAGATGATGAGCGGTGATCAAGGGATTTGCCAATATTCTCAAGATAACCGACATGATTTGATTAGGCAATCAAATCATTTAGTAATCGTGTGAAGAAGGTAATAAATAATCTGCATGCTGTCAAGATATCTTCAGTATCTAAATTTAATATGTTTCTATTTTGGGACTGGCCGAGCTGATAGATCGAATAAAGTAGGTCGATAATGTCATATCAGGTCGGGTCGGTCATGCTTCTTCAGGTCGGTTATGATGCCACGTGTTGCCTTTTGATTGGTAGTTAAATGTAGTACCACTACAATCCCCTCTTAATTAGTAATTTGCATTTGATCTCGGAAATAAATGAATTTTTCTTTTGGAAGGGACTTAGTAAAAATGTCGGCAAGTTGCTCATCGATTTTGCAAAAGCAACAACTCAATTTCCCCTCTTGCGACAACTTCTCGAATGTAATGATGTTTTAATTCAATATGCTTCGATCTGCTATGAATGACTGCATTCTTTGTCTAGCAATGGCTAACATATTGTCGTAAAATAGTGTTATGGGAAATACTTGTTCTTGTTGAAGATCCAAGACAATTCGGCGTAACCAGATTGCTTCACATGTTGCACTTGTTGCTGAAAAGTATTCTACTTCTGCTGATGAAAGAGCGACTATGCTTTGCTTCTTTGAGGACCAGCTGATTACTTTTGATCCTAAGCAGAAGATATATCCAGTTGTACTTTTTCTATCATCTTCTTGATATTTTCTTGCTTTCACATTCATCTTCGAGTGGAAAGCTCGTTCAAGTGATTGCTCATAAAACCTGCTCAATATTCTTTTCTCATGTCCTTCAAGAGAACCCATTAGTTCAGAATAAGACAATTTAGAAATATCCTTAGACTCCTCAATAGCAGTCACCACATGATCATATTTAGCGGGAAAACTTCTTAAAAATTTATCTCCATAACTTCTAATTTGATTAATAAGACCAGGAACTCGTGAAGAGAACGAAGAAATTGTTTCACTTTTTTCAGGAGCAAATTATCGAAATTACGCCATAAAGATTGAAGTTTAATGGAGATTTCATTTTGTGATCCTTGGAATTCCACTTGAGAATATCTTATGCTTCTTTGAAAGTTTTAGAAACAAAAATTCTTGGAAAAATTGACTTGCTTACCCCTTGTTGAATGAAGAGAAGTGCTTTAACATCTTTTTTCTTGTTGTCTTTGTATTATTTTTTCTTCTCCGTTGTTGTTGCCACATCCAAATCATCATAACCGCCTTCTAAAAGCTCCTATAAATCTTGTGACATAAAAGGAGTCTTCATTTGCAAACTCCAAAAATCATAACATTCGCCATCAAAGATTGGGATGAGTGTTTGGGCATAGTTGAAATTGTCAATATTTGTATTGTTGGCCATTAGGACAGGAGGGATGGGCGAAAAAAAAAAAATTTGTATTGGTGGCTATATATCGGAATAATCGACCTAGCTTTGATACCAAAATAAGTTGGAACCTTGGACAAATAATATTGAAGAACACTTATAAAATATGAAAAGAGAAATTTTTTGAGAAAGAGACTTTGCTCTATTTGTATTGAATTACTTTGAATTGGTTTTGTCTTGTAAGACAAGTGCCTTTATATAGGCAGACTTAGGGCCTGTTCGGCAAACATCACAAAATGCATTTCTTTCCTTTTCAGAAGTAAGAAAGACATAAGCTCGTTCGGTAATAAGAAAAAAAGATTTTAGAAAGTGCTTTCTGAAAGTTGAAAAAGGAATTATTCAACAAGTTTCAGTTTTTAGCTTCTTTACTTCTACTTTCTCCTTCCCCAAGAAACTACTTTTTCGGAAATTCATTCTAATTTTTTTTCAGTTACCAAACGGGCCCTTAATAATTACTTTCCGACTTGGTTACCACTATCTTCTGTATTCTCAAGAACACCAATGATTATTTATTATATTTTTAACAAAACGAATTCCTAAAAATTCGGAAAATGCATTTTTACAGCGACTGCCTGAGAAAGTACTTTCTCACTTATAACTTCTTGCCAAACGGGCCCTAAGTGATAAAGAACAGAAAAGTGAAAACCCAACCCATGTGTAAGAGGGAATTGAAGCAAAGAGACCTCCTGGAAAGACTTGACCAGCTCGGCTACTGGAATGACAAATTTATTTGCTTCACCAATGGCTGACTTACATTCTTTCGCAGTAATTGTGATAGCTGATTAGCTGCATCCTAGACAAGATATACTTGAGGGAAGATTTACATTGGTTTGTTTACGGTTGAAGTGCCACAAGAAGAAGCTGTAGTCCGTCCCTTACTGACTCGTGACTCTTTGCTTCATACAGATCCATCTTTCACGTGTACTGTACTGATGCCAACAACTTTCCACGAGACCAAGTGTACAGCTATATAATTCCAGTTAACATTATACATGGTCAGGAATATCCTCAGGCAGTAAAGGCGAAGATGAATTGCATTTGCTAGATACACGAGATTGACGTTTTGTAGGGACCAAACTGTCCTGTCCCGATTCATTTGTGACACTATAATACTCTTCTTCTTCACCAACCTTGAAGACTGGGTGGATATAAGCTTTTTGGAGATATTCTTTCAGATTGAGATTCGGCTCCCTAGTCCGTTCAAGTATATCTTTCATCCTAGCTTCCTACAATACACAAGAAAGAAACAAAGAACATTGTTATGGCTTATTATTATCATTGTGTTATGCATGTCCTGTGCACGAAGTGCATGAACATTACTAATTCATATTCACAATTATTCAAATATCACCTACAACAAACCATAAGACCAAAGTCGTATGCATGGACATCATGAATTACTGGAATAACCATTTCAATAGTTTCACTAAACTACAAGGCTACAAGCAAATAGACTGGAATCTGGATGGCAACTCAACTCCGCAAGTTTTCTAGAGGGTTTTGGCCATATCATGGAAGAAGGCCCCATTACAAAATTTACTATAAAAATAATGCAAATTTCAATCAAACATTTCTAGCCACAACGAAGGTGCAAAATTCTCATTGAGTTTAGCATCCAGTTCATGCTATTTGTTTGGAGTGGAACTTTGGCTGTACATGAAGGCAACCTTTCCAAGCTCACAAATTTAAAGACAATTCGTTTTTTTTTTTTATAGCACAGCAGAGGTTAAGGAAACAACGAGGCAAGACATGCCTAAACCAACATAGGAGTAACAACAAATAATATAGCCAAATCTGCCTTCCTGTTATAATAAAATGCCTACTTGACATCGCTCTGATCTAATGGTGAAAATATGGGTAGCACTATTGAACTTACACTAGACCCAACTAACTGAACTAAGAAATGACGTGATTCAACAAGTCCGACTCTTCCATGTATGACATTTCATTATCGTGCTTTTTAAGTGTTAGTTCCTAAATTTGTGCCTTTCTAATGGACATGATTGAACATTTTCTTATTTGATTGGTAAAGATGCATGCATATTACTAATGAAACCATGATACATAGGTCTGTAGAACAACATGTCGGGCTATACAACAGAGAAGGAAAAGAGAACTATATATAACATACCCTACATTAAAACTTCATGCAAAGCAGATCTATGGCCTTTTTTTATCAATGATGCAACCATAACAAAATTCTTTCAAAGAGTGCATCCAATTCTACCCAAAAGTTTGGACCAAAGGAATACGAGTGATTGAACTGAACAAAAAAATCATGGCGAACGGACACTTTTGTATGGAATGGAGTCTGACCATCTTATTTTCTGTCATTATAAGCAATATAGGAGTATACATGCTGAGTTTTGAACACCAAGCAACACTGTTCCCATGGAAGGTTTAAGAAATTGGAGAAGACAACACCTTTTATGCAACTTGCAGGAGAATTTGGGAGGAAAGGAAGCAAAGAATATATGAAGACAAATTCTTTATGGTGGACCAAGTCAATTTCAAGTAAATCTTTTGTGTGGGAAATTGGGAATGAACGATTCGGTATATTACTATATGGGATCATGTCATCTTAATGTAGCTCACCTGTAATTGTTTGTTTGAGTACCAGTGTCATACAATCTGAAGATTATATACATTACGATTTTTTGATAAAATGGAAATCTTTATGGGAGCATTGTTTTAAGTGCATTATCACTACTAACTGCTAAAATAAGAGGATTAAGAGGAGTACGTTGCTATCAATGTAAACTGAAATTAAAAAATGTAAACCTTTTGAATGTTAAACAAAGGTGTATGATAACCATCTCGTATCATGCAGATATATTTCTAGCAATGCAATAGCAAAAAGTAAAGAACTTATAAAACATTTTCAATATTAAACAAACCTGCAGTGGATATCTAATAAATGCAGGTTCGAAACGGCTTTTGCAGAATCTGTGGAACCATATTGTCAATACTGGTAGTACAATAAGGAAAGGTGTTGACTGAGCTGCTTCTTTCGTGCTTAACAGTCCCATCAGCAGAAGCTGCGAAATAACTAATGCCACAACAATACGCCCATGGACATCAGGCCAGAATGATGCTGCACTCTCATATTCTTGATTGTAAACATTTATAATCTACATTAAAATGTAATGGCTATTATTAGCAACAGACTTTATATATGTTTCAAATAAAGTGGTACTTGCAATCAGAACAAGAGTCGTGATAGTATCAAGGAAGATCATGAGTTTGGAGTTTATGAAGTACGTAGTTGAAAAAAAATACCCATTTAAAAGTTAGAACTCAATAAATAATGAAAAGAAAACATGATATCACTTTTGACAAACAAATTTATGATATTGATAAAGGAAATAACTCGAAATAGAATAACAGATGATAAATTACTAACTAAAATGCCTCGTCAATCACTATTAGACAAAATTGACTTATCGTCCTGCAAAACTTCAGGATAACACTAACAAACACCATCACAAATAGAAAAAAAAAATTAAAAATCACTACTACCCATAAAACAGTAAAACACAATGGTTGGACAGCTGGAGAGCCTATCATAAGAATAGTTTGAGAAGATATGAACAACATTTTGATTATACAATCAACAAATGGTTTAATCGAAAATTTGGATATTTTTGACTTTGTTAGAAATGTTTAGATATAAATATATTCACAAATTCGTTTGTTTACAGTACACTTAACCACATGATAGCATATACAGTACCATACAAAAAACTATTGCCCACGGCAGAAGTTCAAATTTGAAAAACCATATGGGTAGTACATGTACATAGCCATCATCATCAATAACCAACTTTAAACATTATCATGGAGAAGAAGACCAAGGACACTGATGGTGCAAGGGAACCACTGCGTGTTAGCAGACTCCAACACAAAAGCTTAGATTTGAGGATCACCATGATAACTCCAGGTCCACTCAAAGCTATTTGATTTGACAGGTCATATTGTACAGAGCCATTGTGGAAACAGTGATACTGGCACAGCAGTGCCAAAGTGAACGGAGGATTCCTATATGTTACACATCAACAGAGCTACGACTACCAGGAGCATAATTTGACTTGACAGGTCATATTGTACAGAGCCATTGTGGAAACAGTGATACTGACACAGCAGTGCCAAAGTGAAAGGAGGATTCGTAGATGTTACACATCTACAGAGCTAAGACTACCAGGAGCATAACATGAGTAAATATTTATCCGTTCGTATAATTACGAAGCCAAGGGCACAACTGTCTTTTTACAGTTAAGGTGTGGGATACACAATCAAATGCATAAATGCATAATGTCGATGCGTCTATCAAGGTTGTTAAATCACATAGACGAGTGCATTTTTGTGTGGCTGAATAGAGCCTTTATTCATTACCAAAGGAGGTTACAATCAGCACCTACAAGACTCAATCCTAAATATTACTTCCCAGTCTGTGATTAACTGTAAAATGACAGTTCTTTTTGAAGTTATCTCCCAGCAGCCAGTACCAGCATGTAGTCTCGGTTGTCACCACCAAATCTTTCCATTCTCAGTTTCTTACTTTAATAGATTAAGTCATTTCTGTCCTCCCATATGCTCAACCACATTGCTATATAGGGATCAACCTCCATATTTATCCAGACCGGCCTTTCTTCCTTTTGGCCATTTTTCGGGATTTTAGCAAGCTCACCCCACTCAGTCAATTGTTGCAGTGAGCTCTTCTTGGGGAATACCATATATTCCCAAAGATTATTAGACACAGAGCATTGGAAGAATATGTCGAAGTGATTCCTTCTCCTGATTAGTAATTACATTAGGCACATATCTCAGGTCCTTCCACACCAACTGTGGCGTCTGTCTCTTGTTTTCACTATTTCCCATGCCAAGCACCACACAAATAATTTGACTTCAGATGGGAATCGGAGATCTTATTTTTCAAATTCTATTGGGCTCGAATGAACATTCATTGCTTGCACCATGTCATGTTTGCTTGTAGAAGGACTGAACCGAGAAATATTTGGTCTTTGTGCCCTCTCATAGCATCTTATCCTTTTCATCTGTCACTCTTGCGTCATTTATCTGTTCTGTTAGAGTTACTTTGTCGTTAATTTCCCAGTCCTGGAGCAGCCTTCTTAGATTCAGATTCCATCCAACCCCATCAACATCTTGTCTCCAGTGCACTTCTACTGAACCCCCTTAACTACAAGTTAGAGAAACACACAATCATATCTGTCCTTCAATGGCACTGTGCCATTCCTCTTATCCTGCCTCACAGATGAGTGTTGATGGGGAATGACCTCTCTCTACAGTTGGCCAAACTCAGAAGTCACAACCTTGTTTTGCCAAGCACGACTAACCACATATACATTACAGGATCATAATCTCTATCCAGGCCATGAGAAGTATGCAAATCAAATCAAGCATTGATTCAGGTTCTCCAGATACTGTATTACTGTAACAACTGCCTTTTGGGGGAGGTACATCGGCGGAGGCATAGGGTTAGCAGCATCAAGGGTCACAACATATCAGTTCTTAATTCTTTTAAATGATGTTATTCATGAATTAGGTGGTTAATCACAGCTGATCAAACAAAAGATTGCCGTTTCTTGGAATGAGAATTATTTTTATTATTAAATTACAAATCTTTGTTAAAACTGGAACATATATTGAAATCTGGGACATACTAAGCAGGCTATATAAATAATAATTAAGTTTTTACCGAAATCGAAATTTCAAATTATGATATTTGTTGCTTCACATGCGAATAACAAAGCAATGTATGTATGTAACCATAAGTTTCTACCAGCAGCAGGCGATTTGGTGTGTCGTGACATCTTAAATGTCCTTGAGTTATAGTAATATTAAATTTTTGACACTGGCAAATTTGATTCTTTATTTCATAGTTGTCGTAAATTAAAACAAAAAAAGCTCAAATCACTGCATTATGAATTCAAAAAATATAAAAATAAAGATACAAACAACAAAAATCTCACAATAGAACTAATATTATGTAATGTACCTGATGACGAAATACAACATATGCCAGGCCAAAGAAGACTACGACGAAAGGGAGCAGAAAGGGTGTCACAACAGCATACACAAGGCCAAGTAAGAAATAAAACTGTATTTGAGGTTCGCCTGTGTTGAAACCAAGACTCCCTGGATACATTGCCTCTTCTCTATCGTTTTCAGTCTTTACCAAAAAGAAGTTCTTCAGGTGGAAGATGATCAACGGTTTTAACCGTATAATTTCCATAGCAACTCCAGCCCACCCATCAACCATAATATAGGTTATAAAAAAAGTTGCTTTCATTGGGATAGATACACCGATTGTTTTGGGAATACTGCATAGAAAACAACATAAACATCACATTATTCTCATGGTACACATTAGTATTAAAACCATAACAGTATATGCTTGACAATTTTGATATAAGAAATTTAATATAATAATTACTCAAAGAGGGCCTCGTTAATTGCAAAAAAAAACTTTAGTAATGCCTTTTTTTATATTGTAAACAACCAATGACATAAAAGAAAATTATAAGGCATTACATTGCAATGGTACTGAATTAATATTTCAAATTATTGTATGATATGTGGCTAACAAAATTACATTATAGATTAAACAAAAAAGCCCGTCATATACAACAACTACAAAAATAAATGAACACTGTTTAAGTAGTTTCCTTCGTAAAACAAAAGCTAATTAAGATACTAAAACAAGTAAAATGCAGTGATGCTAGCTTCTGTGAAGCACTCCCCATCATCCATTTTGGAATTCTGCCACATGTTTCCAGGTCAAATCACAGGACGCCCATGTCCTGAGCCCAAGAAATGTTTTTTCAATCAGCCAAACAATAATTTTATTAAAAGGGATGTGAATGAGAGACTCACATCCTTTCCCGACATAAGTGAAAGTCACATTATTCGAACACATAATGTTTTTCCCAATCATCCCTAAGATATGAAAAGTGCAAATTATGTATAGTAGTCGGGAAATAAGTCCACTTCCACAATGTGGACTTCATAATGGTGAGGATCAGGTCAGCTTCGTTGGAGTGGGTGGGTCCCGACTTGGTCAGTGATCTCCTCTTAATGTGGCTTTAGGGTGACGAAGAGGCTTTGGGGCATCCCAAAGGCTTTGCGGTATCTGGCTGGAGAAGAACCAAAAAGCATTTTCAAGATCTTTAGCGGGACGTAGCATGCACAATCCTCAAAAGTCTCTAATGGCTATGATGCAAAAAATGGCCAACTATGGAAGATTTTGTATGCATCCTTCAATTTCTCGTCAAAGTTTGTACTTAGTGGACTTTAAGTAAATTTGTCATTTGTTGGTGCTTTGTTTTCTGTTTTATTTTTGGTTTGTATCCTTTACCTGACCAGGAATATCTCATCCCTAGGCTATCTTGTACTGAACTTTTGTTAATAATTTATGATGCTTGTTTATCTCTGTAGGAACTAGGAAGTAAAGGGTATTGTAGGCTTTTAGTGTGTGGTTTAGTCCCACAAAGCAGACTTTCAGAGTTTGAAAGTTCAGCTTAAGGGGGAGTGTAGGAACTAAGAAGTAAAAGGTATTGTAGGTTTTTAGTGTGTGGTTTAGTCCCACATAGCTTAAATATAGGTTCTATGTGGTCTCACTCTTTATATATAGAGAGAGATAGTTTCTTTGTATCTTTAACTCATTATATTATTAATATTATCATTCATCTTTTATATTTCTAGTATCTCTCAAAACAATAAACGTAATTAAAATGTGATGACTTTCAGAGCAGTTGCAACCTGTTCTTTTCTAACTAGATTTCCCATACAATATCTTGGAATAATACCTACATAGCACATACAAGAATTCCAACCATTATCAGATGATGCTACACTTGCACCTAGCCAACATATCTTTCCAGTTACCCCAATAGAAATATTAGTATGGACAACTTACAAGAAATACTCCCATAACCGTCTGGAAAAGACATTCAAAGGTAGGTGTTGGACACTCTCCTCACTAACATCATACATGACACAACTGTTAGCCAGATCTTTCGCTTTTGATTTCCGGTTATCAGTAGTTAACATCCTCCCATAATACAGCATCCATAGGAGGAACCGAGAATGATTGGTTGGGGACTTTGGGTTGCATCTTAATTTGTTAAAGTCCTAGGGGTCTAACTCAAAACCAATTGGCAATGAGTGGGTAGCCCAAAAATTTATATATTACTAGCAAGGCCCGATAATGTCTAATACGGGACTAAACATCTCAACACGCCCCTCTTACGTGTGGCATGATTTTGAGCCACTAGAAATAAAGATGAATAATAATATTGATGTAATTAGCTTAAACCACATTGAATTTATTATATCTAAGCTATGTGGGGCTAAAACCACACACTAAAAGCCTACAATACCTTTACTTCCTACACTCTCCTCAAGTTTAATATTCAGACGCTAAAGATCATCTTGAAATACAAAGATGTTATCTCATATCCCCCACAAAGTATCTTGACAATAACACCTGGAGAGATGTTCAACAGCAGAGATGACCAGCTGCAAGAGGAACCGTCTACAAGGATGTCCAGCTCGAGCATGTTCTTTTCGGTGGCTAGGATTCACTTTCCACAAAGCATATGATAACTAGAAATATAAAAGATGAATGACAATATTGATAATATATTAGGTTAAAAATACAAAGAAACTATCTCTCTATATATAGAGAGTGAGACCACATAAAACTTATATCGAAGCTATGTGGGACTAAACCACACACTAAAAGCCTACAATACTTTTTACTTCATATACTCCCCCTCAAGCTGAACTTTCAGACTCTGAAAGTCAGCTTGAAATACAAAGAAGTTCTCTCATAGTCCCCATAAATTATCTTCACAATGAAACCTGGAGATATATCCAACGGCAGGGATGACCAGCTGTGAGAAGAACCGTCTGCTCGGGCATGTTCTTTTTGGGATTTAATTTCCACAAAATATAGAATATAACTTCAATTAACCGATAATGAAACCTAGAGAGATGTCCAACGGTAGGATGACTAGCTGTGAGAAAAACTGTAGACAAAGAAAGCCCATACAAGAATGGCGCATGACATCAACAACGCAACGAGACCCTAGAAAAGGCTGGTCTTAGAAAAGGCTGGACAAGAGCGCTTGACAAGTTGACATCAACAACGCCCTAAAAAGAATGGTGCATGACATCTACAACGCAACGAGATCCTAGAAAGGGCTGGCCTTAATTAGAAAAGGCTAGACAAGAGCGCTTGATAAGTTGACATCAACAACGCAGACAAAACCCTAAAAAGAGTTGGAATAGAGCGACACATACCATTAACACAAACAACAAACCTGAAAAAACCCCGATGAACAGTGATTCGTGAATAATACTCCGATGAACAGTACTTCGTGAACAATAACGATAAAAGTACTCCGTGAACAGTAACGATGAACAGTACTATGAAAAAAAATCAGCAGAAGAAAAAACAACAGCGGAAACTGAAGAAGGAAAAAAATGACCTTCGTTGGAGATCCGGCCACCGGCACCGGAGTTAGCATCACCGGTGGCCGAAAAAGACCTAAGGCTTTGATACCAACTAGAAATATAAAAGATGAATGATAATATTGATAATATATTAGGTTAAAAATACAAAGAAACTATCTCTCTATATATAGAGAGTGAGACCACGTAAAACTTATGTGGGACTAAACCACACACTAAAAGCCTACAATACCCTTTACTTCCTACATGATATAACTTCAATTAATCGACAAAGACAAGCTACTCGAGGAAAAAAAAGACTACTTTGGAGTAACAAGGTTGTTGAAAAAGCTGGATAGAAAACAGTAAAACTGTAGACGGGTGGCAACTCAGAAGCGTCAGTTGTGGCAAACACATAAAATGCCCTAAAGAATGAGAGGGCTGGAGAAAAGAGTTGGAGCCGTTGGACAGAGGTGGCAACAACACAAAGAAGACCCTACAAGAATGGTGTGCATGACGTCAACAATACAGACAAGGCCCTAAAAAAGGCTAGACAAGAGCGGCGCATTACAACAACAACGCAAACAAAGCCCTAGAAAAGGCTGGACGAGTGCATGATATTAACAAGACAGACAATACCCTAAAAAGGGTTGGAATAGAGCAATGCATACCATTAACAAAAATAGTAAACCTGAAGAAATAGGATAAAACAGTACTCCGATGAACAATAATTTGTGAACACTACCTTGATGAACAATGATCGGTGAACAGTACTCGATGAACAATATAGTGATTCATGAGCAGTAACTCTAGTGAACAGTGATCCATGATGCTTAACAGTACTAATGAACAGTACCAGAAAAAAAAACAGCAACGCTAGGTGCAGAAAAACAGCGA
>JABWDY010023592.1:2557-13821 GCA_013358455.1 Thalictrum thalictroides | reverse complement strand
TGTGAACAAGTTTGGAAGTGTGGAAGTTTTTTTTTTTGGGTACTCAGCCAACCATTTTGGTATGCAGTTATGTGTTGTTTAACATTTTGTAAACTTTGTGTGATGAAATAAAGTTGGTTTTGATTAATTATGAGAACAATTCTGAGTTTAACATTTAGTGCCCCTTTTTAATTGATTCTGAGTATATTCAGTTGATGTTTTTTATTAAATTTGCAGCAGGTTTTAGATTAAATTCTGAGTATATATACACAAGGTTTTTTATTAAGTTCTGAGTATATATACACACTCATAGCACCCAGGATTCACAACCCACAAATATCACTCACTACACAGTTATAACACTCATTGCAGACTCACAAGTACACACATCAAACCAACTGCACACTCTCATAGCACTCACCGCACACTCTCATAACACTCTCTCATAGCACTCACTGCACACTCATAGCACTCACAAAAAGCACACATCAAATTCAGATAGAGAAACAAACACATCAATTATATTAAGAAATAGTTGAAGTTCATCCAACAATTAAATTGATTACATCAAACCACTTCACACAAGCATTACATCAAACACCTACATTTCAACTTTGGACATTAACTTTACTAGTTTACTAACTGCAACAACACTTCCAGAAACACTCATTTCTATGTTTTTGTTGATAGAAATCTTCAAATGTAGTAAATCATCATCTTCATTCCTCAATTCTTCGTCATCTTTCTTCATAGCAGTCTGTTGAAGTTTTTCACCTATCAATTCATCCAACCACTTGAACCCCTTACAACCATTTTGGCCAAAACAACTCAAAAACTTTCTTCCCTTATTAAGATTCGTACTGCTTGTTCCAAATTTCATTTTGTGTTGAAGATTACCTTTTACACAACGATAATTTTTGAATCTGCAGTCCTTCATCCAATGATTAGGTTCTCCACAATAAAAACACCCTCCCTCAATCGAATTTGGGTTGAATCTTACCTTTGAAGCTTTAGAAGAACCTTCCATGGTGGCTGAAGTAGTTTTCAATTGTGAAATTGGGGAAGAAAATGAAAACCTAAGTTTTCAATGAAATTTCGATTAAATATAAATAGTTTTCAAATTGCATCTCAGCTGTTAGTTCAAATAAATCTGAACCGATGATCTGGTCGAGGGTAATATAGGTAAAATATTTGTTTCAGATATGCCATATAGATTTTATGTGGGCCTATGAAACGTTGGTTTAACAGAAAAGTTAATGGGGTGAGGTAAACACAAATTAAAAAAAAGTACTGGGGTTTATACAAATCGGCACTAAAAGTACTGGGGTTTTGACAAATTCGCCCTATTATATGTGATGTTGCAGTCAACAAAGTCCATTCACAAACAAAAATCATGCAACCACAATCGGATCAACAAAAAACAAGTGGAGATGACTGAATAATGTGCAAAAACAAAATATATATTAAGAAGAAAATGATTAATTAGTTAGAATTGAACACATGTATATGCCAGTTCTTTTTGGTTGGCAATCATTGTCGAAAAGATCTTTATTATCAAAACCACTTTCCATTGTTACCGGAATGGATGAAGTACCATTTCACTGCTGCATCTCCATTGACATATTCTTGCTTGTTCTTTCTCTCTTTTCTCTTGTTGAAAGCTATTTGAGTTGTTTGAAGAAAGGAGAAATGCTCAGGAATAATAAAGTAATCTTTATGTGAAGGAATTTAGTGTTGCCAATATAGGGAAGATAACTGGAGTCAAATCAATTTATATGGGTAACTCTCTAAAGAAATGGGTTTGTAAATCATATCATCATGGGTTAAAGTTTTGAATGTAACTTGTGGGGAACAAATCTAATAACACGTGTTTAAGAAATCTTTGTTTTACATGTCAGCATATTCTATTAATTAAATAAATTCAGGTAGATAAAAACTGCACAAGTCAGCAGTTTGTTAGCTTAAATTAATAGATTGTATAACGTCAAATTTTTTTGAAAGTACACTGCTGTGTAGGTGGGTTATGAACTACAACGCATCAAATGAAAAAAAGTGCAAATTACATTGCATGAAAAAATAGTTTTAACAAAAGTGAAAAACTGAAAATAATTTCTCTCCTCTCGGTCGAACCGAACCGACCGAACCGAATTTATATACACCTCACGATTCATGGTTTCGATAGGTCTAAGTTACATAAACCCCTTTGGGGTTTACAGAGCGCGAATATCTTTCGCTCGAACAGAGGTGCTCTATCTTTCCCCCTTTATTCATCTTCTTCGACATCTCTTCTTCTTCTTCTTCTTCGAAACGCAACAATTTCGTGAGTTTCTCTTCAATCGATACAAAAATAAGTTATTTTCGAAAATCTCTTTGTTTTCTCAATTTTCTTGTTTCTTGATTTCATTGCAGAAACCAAGCATTGATGACGATATCTCTTACCGAACTCAACGATGAAACTGTTAGCAGCATGTCAGTTGGTGCCGTTTTTTCCGATTTCGTAAGTTATTTACCTTATTTATGTAATTAAATTGAAGTAGAGCACACTAGTGTAGTTCTGAGTATGTGATTCACATTGTTTACAAAACACATTCTTCAACTTAACCTAATTTTCTTGCATAGATTTTCAAATTATCATATTATGTTGTTGATTATCGATTTTATATATAGTTTATTATGCAAAAGCTGAGTTATGATTAGAGATTGAAAGGGCATTGGCAACTTAACATTGTTGTTTCAAAGAATATAGAATGTATATAAGTTCAAAACATTAGTATTGAATGTCCAAAGGATTCTGGGGGATTAATTTGATGCATTTTATAAGATTCTTTTTTCCAGGTGTATCTTTCATATGTACTCCCATTGTTAACCTGGTTCTTTGAGTATGTAGATAACCTAGATTGTAGAATGTTTGAATTTAACAAATCAACGTTAGCTGCAATATGACTAATAATAGAAAGGTGTGATTGTGGTGGTGGATCTCCTACAAGTAAAGATGTGACTCTGTTATGATTTTATTAATAGAATAAGGTGAGTAGTTGTAATACAACACAATAACAGATGCTTTGTATTATTATGTGATGGTAAAAATTCCTGTTTGTACCTTGCTGAAAAATGATATGTGGTTTCCAGGGTGGGAAGATTAATTCAGTTGATTTTCATCGTACCGAAGATCTTTTAATTACTGCCAGTGAAGATGATTCAGTGCGGCTATATGACATTGCAAATGCTACGTAAGTATGTTTTTAATAAGTTATTATAAGGATAAGTTTTTCAGCCAAAGCAGACTGCGAAGCTAATGTATGATTTTCCAATATTTCCATAAATTCGTGTCCACCCAACAATAAAAGACATCTGGAGAAACTTTTATTTGCCTACACTATATGTACAAAGTACGATACATATTGTAGGGTACTGAATGAAAGAATGAAATGCATAATAAGAATCTTATTATAAGACTTGTAGTATGATTATATGACTGATTGAGTGTAAATTGGGCCTCAAACTTGTATCGGAATCTGGGTCTTATGAGTTATGAAAAATAAACATGACATGTTGAAGGGGATCCATGATTCCAAAGGATGTTCTGTAAATCTTAGACATTATTGGAGAAGCTTAAAGTTAGTGTTAACCTGAGGAGTGTCCACTTTCTCAAAACTTGGTCAGTCATATAGAGGTTCAAATTTCCAACCCTAGTAGAGTTTAAAAGATAATAGTTATGAAGCTATTTTGCTTCAAAGTGTTATTGGCTTTCGGGAAGTTGAAACAGCCAACAGGTGCTATTTCAGAAGTGTATCAAGGGCATTGGCGGATGAGACACACTCAGATGAGAGAAAATTTAATTTTCCTCACTTATTTTGGAATTTGAACTTAGAGGCTGATCAATATGTTTTGAAACTTTCATGAGTTTTCGTCCATAGGCTGTGGACCACAAGAAATATTTATGACATTGCCATTTGCTTCCCACAAAATCTATGTTTTTTTTCCTCTTCTTCGATTACCAATCACTTGATATATTTATCTTTTCCTATCACAAGTATTTATGACAAATTGACAATTCTTCTTCTTCTTATTTGACTTTGTTAGTAGATATTGGTTATGTAGGTTTTGTTACTAGGATCTCACAAGTGTATTTCCTGCCATGAAGGTTGCGTTAATGGTTGCGCTGCAGAGTTTAACAGCTTCTAAATTTTTCTCCATTCTTGATCAAATTTTCAGGTTACTGAAGACTACATACCATAAGAAACATGGGGCTGATCGCGTATGCTTTACACACCATCCAAGCTCTGTCATATGCTCTTCTATATACAATTTGGATACTACAGGTGGTGCATTTCTGCATTTGTATATATCTTTAGATATAGTATGTTGTAACTTGTTTTGATACCAAATTTTGATAATTTTCTATAAGATGACTACTGTTAACAATCACTGTTTTTGTTATTTTTTGGCCAGAATCCTTGCGATATCTATCAATGTATGATAATCGATGCCTCCGCTACTTTAAAGGGCACAAAGATAGGTAGATGGTTCTGCAATACTTATTACAGTATAATTGTGAATCTGCTACCAAATCATTGTATATGTTTATAAATATAATATTGGAGGCATGCGTATCTAGGTTATGTTTGTTTTTTAGCTAGTAGCTTATAAGCTTGGGTATAGTAACCGCCACCTGTTTAGCCATTTTCTACTAGTAAATCTTATAATTCCATAAAAACAAACATGCTTTTGGATTTTCTAGCAGGCTAGCAGCTTATGAGCTATTGGTGGCTAGTATAACCGAAAAACAAATAGCACAGAAGATTACATATAGGATGGGTTTAAAAGTGATAAAGTAAAGATTACTACAAAGTAGTTTAGTGATAGATATAAGTTTTGCAATGATATGGGCAATACCTATTTATGATTTATTTGTGTTTTTTTGAATTGTCATTCAACCATTCTGGTGAGGTCCGGAAATAGCAATATGCAATGCCCTAAGCAAGATAGTTTTCCTTTTTTTTTTTCCAAATATTTAGTCTTGATCTAATTTAATCTCATATCTTTGGCCGCAGAGTTATTTCACTTTGCATGTCTCCAATCAACGACAGTTTCATGTCTGGTTCAATCGACCACAGTGTCCGAATATGGGATCTTCGTGTGAACGCCTGCCAGGTTGACCTTTAGTAATTTGTGATGAAATTTTCTCACTTAAGTTACTTGTTTCTTAAATTTGTTTCTCAAATAGTATCTTGATGGAATGGTTGGATGCTACCCTCATTGTTATTTTGTGACGTGTAAGATTGCAAGTGTCCAATGCTGTGAAGGGTAAGGGTATAACTACTATGTGAAATTTGGTGATGTCACTAGCTACAAATATGTTTCTGCTGAAAATCTTGTAAAGTTTGAGTTCTTTTCATTGAAATGTTTGCTAAAACCGTTTTTTAAAAGTAGTATATTAGGCCCTGCTTGGCATGGTAACTTCCCTAATTTGTCATATGGGATTTTACTATTACAATTATAATTATTGCAAGCACGTCCATTTGCAGCCACAGAACCATGCAAGTGATTGAATGCTTTTTGAAGCTTGCTTTCAACTCCCTCTTTCTCAAACTTAATAAGCACCATTCAGCCTGCATTTATGAAGGATGTTTCTTTTTTTAAAAAATGTTATGATATCTCCTCTTTTTCTCTGGCACGCACACTCACACAATCTCCCCTTCTAATTCAACGATGATCAGTCAATGAATGAGAATAAGATATTGTAATCATGAAAAAATAGGTGAATGTATACATTTCTTGGCTGAAAGGTCCAATTTTGAAAGTAATTTCTTTACACAACTAGGTTTTGTATTATCAACACATCCCAGTAATCAATCAATTAAAAGTTTAATTGGGATTACAAAGAATTGAAGAAAGATGGCTTGTGATTTTGTTTTTCTTTTAGAGATTTTATGGAAGTAGAGAGAAATTAAGTAAGTATATTTTTGTATTTTCTGTTTTATCTAGCCCTTAGAAAAGGGACGAAAGAAGAAGAAAGTATATAAGGTTTTTCATAAAATTAGAAGTCAAGAAGAAACTGAATAACAAAGTTGAGTGAACGTATTCATGTGGTGGTGACTTAAAGAAGTTGTTCAAAATGCAATGCAATATGGTGCATTTGTATCCTTTTGCCTTTTGCCTTTTGCACCCCAACACAACAGACCAAACAGGGCCAGAACCAAAAGAGTTTGAATATTTGGTGATACTGTCGTTTTCCATGCGTGAATTATGCATATAGAGATTTTGTAATATACAAATACAAGAAGTACTCACAGTTCTCTGAATCTTAAACGTATTTAGCAGTACCATAAATCCCTTTAAGATGTGTATATCTTTATGGCAGGATTATCGCTGTGAAAAGAGCCATTAGAATGCAATACCATTCAATCTTTAAGATTCTATGAATCTTTGAGCAAACATTTTAAATGGCACATAGCAAGTCTTAGCTTGTCAAGGATCAGGAATCAGGGTCGTATAATGTAAATAATTCAGAAACTTAATTAGAGCATTTTTAACTCAGAGTCAACCTTGTTTTTCACACAGCTGTTGATAAACTATCTTTATAATATCTAGACTAGTCAGTCGAGTGCACGCCCTCAAACTTGTAAAGTGATATGGATGATGGCTTCTTATAATAGCTTTAGTTTGATAATGCGTTAGACATAAAAAATGATTCTTGCTTACTGTTGTAGCATTCAGGGAATCCTGCATTTACGAGGTAGACCGTCTGTCGCATATGACCAACAGGGCCTTGTTTTTGCCGTCGCAATGGAAGGTGGTGCTATCAAATTGTTTGATTCACGCTCCTATGATAAGGTAGGACCTCATAAAGCTGTAATTTCATTAAGCAATCAGCACCTTTGTTGGAACGAGTTTATTATCTGTCTCCATAATGCATATTATCTGTCTCCATAATGCAGGGTCCATTTGATACTTTCTTTGTGGGTGGAGATACGGCTGAGGTATCTGATATAAAGTTTAGCAATGATGGAAAGTCAATGCTTTTGACGACAACAAACAACAACATCTATGTTTTGGATGCATATGGTGGTGAAAAGGTAAATTTACTCAGTATAATTATGTTAGAAGTCCTTTCCATTTTCAAGATTGTTTGTCCTGTCACAAAGTTATATGTTAATGTTTGGTGCATCTACGATGGCAGTGTTATAATTTGTTACAAATCACTTCTGCTGTGTGATAATAGAAACTTTATCTCTTTGCTGATGTAAAGTTTATTCTGTGCCTTCACAGCGCTGTGGCTTCAGTTCGGAACCATCCTCAAATGTAGTTACAGAGGCTACTTTCACACCTGATGGGCAATATGTTGTTTCAGGTATCATTGTGATTGATACTATACTCAATAACAAAGTCGTTTCAGTTTGTGATTCGTAGTCTACAGTCTTTAGTCAGTTGCTGACTTGCTTCAGTAGGGGTGCCATTTGAGCCAAACGAGCCGAGCTAGAGTATGCTCGAACTCGGCTCGTTACTAACCGAGTGGAGCCCGAACCGAGCCCAAAATGGAGACCGAGCTGAAATATGTGCTCAAGTTCGGCTCGCGAGCTAACTTCAAAGCTCAAGCTCGGCTCGTTTAGCTCGTTGGCTCGTTCGGCTCGTTTGTTTGGTTTCTAAACACATTTTTTTTTTGCTAATTTCATAATAAATTTAGTTGTTTCCAATTGAATCCTTATGAATTTGAATTTAACCTGGAAAAACAAGAATAAATCACATAAATTAATGGAAAATAATCAAGAAAACAATTTACTCACCATCACCGTGCAACAAAAAGCTGTGTGTAGTATTATCTATCTATCCATATTCCATACTTACAAATTAAGACTAATAGACTCTTGCAAAATCACTGTGCAATACAAATTACATTGAACTACCTAGTTATTAATTACAAAGCAGATAAAAACCCTAGAAATGGAATCGAAGAAGAATAACTGCAACAAGTGAGACTACAATACAAGTTTAGAGTAATGTTAGATAAGCTCGACTCGGCTCGCGATCAGTTGTGACGAGCCCGAGCCGAGCTCAAGCCCGTCACGAGCCTAAAAACCAGCTCAAACTCGGCTCATTTAGATAAACGAGCGAGCCGAGCTCTAAACGAGTTGAGGCCAAGTGGCTCGGCTCAAAATGCAGCCCTAGCTTCAGGGTGAATTGTGGTTCAACCATATACATCTAACATATATACATCCATGTGAAATTCTTTTCGATGTTTAATCCTGAGGCAATACATTGAATTTATAAGCCTTTGTTTTTCTTTTTGAGTTCATCTAGGGAAGAAAATAGATAATTTCTTTGAAAGAATAGATATGGTCAACTTTCCTTGCTATATATAAAGTCTGTGCTTGGAAGACCTAATTCCTAAGAATTTATGTGCACGAGCTTTAGGTATAAACTATGATACATAATTTCATCTGTCATAACTAATCTAATTGTTAAAATATATGTAAATACCACTTTCACATATTTTTTTTTAGCAATATCAGATAGGGAGGATCTTACCAAAGTCATACAAGTAAAAGCAGCTAAGGACCTTCTTAGGTCTGACGTTACATGTTACTTTAAATTTGCTTATTGAAGCTGGAAATCATCAGGAATGTCAACTGATATGAAGACTGTTCATCCTGGCACATGCTGTAAACTTTTAACAAAAACTTCAAAGTTAATCAATATGGGCCCTACAATATCAAAACTTGCTTATTAGGAGTTTCTAATGTTTAGTAGTTACAGTCTTCTCTATTCATTTGTAATACCGAGGATAATCAGAATTGATTTTGTTTTTGCTCTCTCACTCAAGTAGTGAACATACACGCATGAATGCACATGACAATTTTATTTTTGAAACACTCGGAACTGAGCATTAGGGTTCACAATGTTTATACAGGCTCTGGAGATGGGAACTTGCATGCATGGAGCATCAGCAAAAGAAATGAGGTATAATTTGGCCAATATTACCCTGTAGAAGGGTGTCTATATATTCACGCAAAGATGTATATACATTAACTATATTTTGGCATGGCTTTATGTGTATGCTACGGCAGGATTGAATGAGGGTAGGTTTTCAAGGATCTTGGTTATGTATTGAAGACGAATCAATTGCTGGTTTTCTTGTGGATCACGAGCTCTTGATAGCTCTGTGGTCCTACCGAAAGAACATTTTTCGTTTTATGATTTCTATGTCGAATTCCTGCTATGTGATCTTGCCAGAAATTGATATGAGATTTTGATTAGCTTGGACTTTGACTGTGTAGTGTACCTTAGATGCACCAAAGTACAGCAAAAGGAGTATTATAAATGGTGATCTTGGAAGTTAGCGATGGTAGTTTTTATTTTATATTAACAAGTAAAATTATATACCGGTATCTGTATTTTGTTGTAGCACGATAAAGGTCTGGTGTCACCGTTAGATTGCATTAAGCTGTTATGCATATTTTATGGTGCATATCTTTGTGTAACTTTTGGACCCAGACTCCTTGTTTTCCATCACTATTATTTTCATGGTCATAATAATTTGTGTGGATGACTGGATGGTTTATGTGCCAAAGCTGATTTGAGGGGTCTGACTCGGACAGGTCATGTATTCACTAAAGAGTACCTGGGAAGGGTCAATATGTTACTTCTGATAAGTTTAGAAGAGCACAGTCACTTGTAGCTGTGTTTTATTAGTGTATGAACTGCCAATGAAGGGACAACTACTGATTGGTTCTCGTGACAGGTGGCCTGCTGGAACAGCCACATTGGTGTGACAACCTGCTTGAAATGGGCTCCTCGAAGGGTGATGTTCGTTGCTGCATCTACCATTCTCACATTTTGGATTCCAAACTACTCAAAGTCAAGTGTAGAAGCAGACAATGTCGAACCTGATGCTGGGGTATAGCATGAACTGTTCTCCTGCTTGGTATATAATCTTTCTCTTTGTTACATGTCTTTCTATAAAAATATATATCCAACATTTCAGTAAGTTGAATTTGATGAGAAACAACTTTGGGCATGTTCCATGCATTGAATATTCCCAGAAAAAAAGGTAAAAGTACACATCTATATACATATTTCCCAACATTTCAGTAAGTAGAATCTGATGACGAACAACTTTGGGCTTGTCTCATGCATTGAATATTCTCAGAAAAAGATAAAATGTTTTGCACGCTTGAGTCTTTTCATGCATAGTTGAAGTTAGTCAAAATCGATATAAGACTCATATTGGAGTTCCTTACGTGCTTATCTTTTCATCTTCCATTCAATACCCCGCTGAAAATCTGACTGCTACCTCCTAGAGAGGCTTCCCACTCTATTGAGGACACCAAGATTTGAGAGAGGGTGACTACAATCTCTCGCATCTCTGGTCGATTCACTGTGTCTTCACTCAAGCACCACTCAGCAATTTCTGCCATCTGTAACAGGGAGATTGATCAAGTTGGATAAGAATTACAATCAAATACGTGAAAAGAAATATACTTGCATGCACATGTTACACTCCTACGTGGCTTATTATGCTCACGCTTAAGTGTTCACATCACAGAGTGGGATAAGAAGTTTTTGCATAGTTGGTATACATGTGGAACACATTCTTACCTCTCTGTCTGTCATTCGCTTCTTTTCCCTCTTCTTCTCTCCTCTTCCCTCTAGTGTATCATGATTAGGATCAACAGATTGGATATCGCTTGATTGAGCTGGGGTGCGTGGGGGGAATCTCCTAGGTGTCAGAAGCTAGTGGCAATTGATAACTTATATTGACGATTCACATTAGCCTTTAGGTGGGATACAATTGTCTTTCTTGATTTGGCTTCACTTTAAATACCTATTCTCGTGCATGTTGGATGATTTTGTGTTATACTGCATTTTGGAACCACTGGATTAAGATAGCCAGATAGCGTACATTAATAGTACTTTGCAAAAAGGATATGGATGGGGAGATTTTGCATGAGATGCAGGTTCCACGAGGGAAACTTCTTGTGACTAAAAACTTGTTTGATGTCTGGAAATATAAATCATTGACTTATTAGCCAGCCTGTTCAAATTGATGGTCCTAGTTTTTACAGTGCTTTGGCATTTGGTGTGCCTTGAGATTGGTTAGTGGATATATAGCGACCGTTACACAATTAAGAAGATAGTTGCTCTGTCAAGACTCAAGAATGGTATTATGGTAAAGTGAAAAAAATCCTAAGGTTTGTATGGTCAAACTAATTTCTTAGCGCACTTCTTTATCCAACCCTTTGTGATTTTCTTTTATATGAGGGAGGAATGGGGGTTTTTTTTTG
>JABWDY010023566.1:5334-15471 GCA_013358455.1 Thalictrum thalictroides | reverse complement strand
TTTTTTTTTTGATTGGTAAGCGGGGTTGTTAACGGGGGCCCCTACCCCTATATTTCAAATAAAAGAAAATGCTATAAGAATTACAAGCTCATCACTCACTACTCTCTCTCTAACATAATATGAGTGGAATATAAAAGAGAGTCCTAACATCTCAATTAAGACCTACATTCTATCCCCTCAAGGGGGAACCTTAGCTTGCATGTGGCCTGTCCCACTAGATAAGCCACTTGTGTGTGGGTGTGTAGCACCCAAATTGCCATTTGTTTGGTTGTGGTTTGTAGTGCTCCATTGGTTCATGTTGGGGACTGACCCCCCTTTCTCTATCTGGTCTTTGGCTGTTTTTAGGGTTGGACTTGACTCCCCCCTTTGTTTGAATGTATGTTTCTTTTTTGGAGTTTCCCAACCAGCCTCCTCTTGATCCTCTACTTGATTCTCCACCTCTTGCACCTTATTCAATCTTCCTTCCACCATGCCTTGGGTAGTAGTCTGCTTGCCATCACTACCTTCTTGAAGTTTTCCTTTTGTTTGCTCTATTGTGATGGTCCTGTCTTGCTCCTCTCGAAGCTCAGTTTGCTTCCCTTCCTTTCTTATCCATACTTTTTTTTCATAAACTGCCTTAGCTTGATTCTTTGGGCAGCCATTATCTGTGTGGCCAAATATTTTACATTTCTTACACCTTGGTGGCTTCCAATTATACTCACACTTAACCTGAATAGCTTTCCTATTATCCAGTACTATCTTGACACTTTCAGGGTAAGTACAATCTAGTGTGATCTCCACACATATGCATGCATGAGATGTCCTTGCCATAGTTTCTGTCAATATGTCTGCATGCAAAGGTTTCCCTACAACACTCCCTACTTGGCTGAATCCCTTGTTATTCCACATCTCTAGTGGTAGATTTTGAAGAATCACCCATATTGGAATTGTTTTCAACTCATTGATATCAGCTTCATGAAACACTTACCTAGTAAAACCTTTGGGTGATGATACCAGAGGTCTGGGGTTGAAATCCCGCTAGCAGTGTCGAGTTAATGACCTCATTAAAAACCGGATTGCTACAAAAACTTTGCAAGGGTTAGTCGAGCACACCTGGGAAAACCTTTGGCTGATGAAACCAGATGTCTACGGTTCAAATTCCGCTAGGATTACCAAGTTACTGATCTCATTAAAAACATGCTTACCACATCATTTTTGCAAGTGTCAGTTGAGCTCTGCTGGGAAAACCTTTGTTGATGGTACCAGAGGTCTGAGGTTCAAATCCCGCTAGCATTACCGAGTTACTGATCTCAATAAAAACAATTTTACAACAATATTTTGCAAGTGTCAGTTGAGCTCAACCATTAAAACTTCTGGTTGATGAAACCAGAGTTCTTGCGTTCAAATCCCGCTAGCATTACCGAGTTACTTATCTTAATAAAAACAGGCTTACCACAACATTTTGGAAGTGTCAGTTGAGCTCAACTAGATAAATAGGTCATGGTACCAGATGTATGGGGTTCAAATCCCGCTTGTGTAATGGTACCAGATGTATGGTACCAGAGATACTGATCTAATTAAAAAAAACATAACAACAACATTTTTGCAGTGTCAGTTGAGCTCAATCGGTAAAACCTTGAGTAATGATACCAGAGGTTTGGGGTTCAAATCCCGCTAGCATTACCGAGTAACTGATCTTATTAAAAGCAGGATTTCCACAACATTTTGCAAGTGTCAGTTGAGCTCAGGCTTTCCACAACATTTTGCAAGTGTCAGTTGAGCTCAACTAGTAAAATCTTTGGCTGATGAAAACTGATGTCTGGTGTTCAAATGCCGCTAGCATTACCGAGTTACTGATCTCTTTAAAAACATGCTTACCACAAGATTATTGCATGTGTAAGTTGTGCTCAGCCGGGAAAACCTTTAGTGATGATACCAGAGGTCTGGGCTTCAAATCCCGCTAGCATTACCAAGTTACTGATCTCATTAAAAACAAACTTACCACAATATTTTGCAAGTGTCAGTTGAGCTCAATGGGTAAAACCATTGGTTGATGAAACCAAAGGGTTGGGGAAATCCCGCAAGCATTACCGAGTTACTGATCTTATTAAAAATAGGCTTACCACAACATTATGGGTCATGATACTAGATGTATGGGGTTCAAATCCCGCTTGCAGTACCAAGTTACTGATCTCATTAAAAACAAGCTTTCCAAAACATTTTTTCAAGTGTCAGTTGCGCTCAGCTGGTAAAACCTAGGTTGATGATACCAGAGGTTTGGGGTTCAAATCCAGCTAGCATTACCGAGTTACTGATCCCATTCCAAAAATACTAACCACAACATTTAAGCAAGTGTAGGTGGAGCTCAACTGGTAAAACCCTTGGGTGATGATACCAAAGGTCTAGGCTTCAAATCCCAAGAAAATCCTAGTTACTGATCTTATTAAAAACAAGTTTACCACAACATTTTGCAAGTGTCAGTTGAGCTCAACTAGTAAAACCTTTGGGTGATGATACCAGAGGTCTGGGGTTCAAATCCTGCTAGCATTACTGAGTTACTAATCTTATAAAAAACAGCCTTACCAGAACATTTTACAAAGGGTTCAAATCCCGCTTGCAATACCAAATTACTGATCTCATTAATAACAAGCTAACAAAAACATTTTTGCAGTTTTAGTTAAGCTCACTTGGTAAAACCTTGGGTGAAGATACCAGAGGTCTAGGGTTCATATTCCACTCGCAGTACCGAGTTACTGATCTCTTTAAAAACATGCTTACCTCAACAATTTTGCGTGTGTCAGTTGAGCACAACTGAGAAAACCTTTGGCTGATGAAACCAGATGTTTGCGGTTCAAATTCAGCTAGCATTACCGAGTTATTGATTTCATAAAAAACAAGCTTACCACATCATTTTTGCAAGCGTCAGATGAGCTCTGCTGGAAAAACCTTTGTTGATGGTACCAGAGGTCTGGGGTTCAAATCCCGCTAGCATTATCGAGTTACTGATCTCATTAAAAAAAACTAACAACAATATTTTGGAAGTGTCAATTGAGCTCAACTGGTAAAACTTTTGTTTGATGAAACCAGTGGCCTGGGTCATGATACCACAACATTTTGTTCAAATCCCGCTAGCATTACCTCTAGCGTTATCGAGTTACTGGTAAAACCTATGGGTCATGATACCCAAGGTCTGGGGTTCAAATCCCGCTTGCATTACCAACTTACTGATCTCACTAAAAACAAGCTAACAACAACATTTTTATAGTGTTAGTTGAGCGAAATTAGTAAAACCAAAGGTTTGGGGTTCAAATCCCGCAAGCTAAAAAGTTATTTATTTTATTAAAAAAAGGCTTACCACAACATTTTGCAATTGTTAGTTGAGCTCAACTAGTAAAACCATTGGGTGATGATACCAGAGGTCTGGGGTTGAAATCCCACTAGCAGTACCGAGTTACTGATCTTATTAAAAACAGGCTTACCAAAACAATTTTGCAAGTGTCTGTTGAGCACAACTGGGAAAACCTTTGGTTGACGAAACCAGATGTCTGGGGTTCAAATCCCGCTAGCATTACCGAGTTACTGATATCAATAAAAACATGCTTTCCACGTCATTTTTGCAAGTGTCAGTTGAGCTCAGTTGAGAAAACCTTTGGTGATGATACCAGAGGTCTGGTGTTCAAATCTCGCTAGCATTAACGAGTTACTGACCTCATTCAAAAAATGCTAACCACAATATTTAAGCAAGTGTTAGTGGGGCTCAACTGTTAAAACCCTTGGGTGATGATACCAGAGGTCTGGGCTTCAAATACCAAGAAAAACCAAGTTACTGATCTCATTAAAAACAAGCTTACCATACCATTTTGCAAGTGTCAGTTAAGCTCAACTAGTAAAATCATTGGGTGATTATACCAAAGGTCTGGGGTTCAAATCCCGCTAGCATTACCGTGTTACTGATCTTAATTAAAATATGCTTACGACAACATTTTGCAACTGTTAGTTAAGCTCAACAAGTAAAACCTTACGGTGATGATAACAGAGGTCTGGGGTTCAAATCCCGCTAGCAGTACCGAGTTACTAATCTCATTAAAAACAGGCTTACCACTTCCCGCTAGCATTACCGAGTTACTGATATCATTAAAAACATGCTTACTAAATCATTTTTGCAAATGTCAGTTGAGCGCAGTTGGGAAAACCATTGATGATGATACCAGAGGTCTGGTGTTCAAATCCCGCTAGCAGTACCGAGTTATAGATCTCTTTAAAAATAGGCTTACCAAAATATTTTTGCAATTGTCAGTTGCGCTCAACTGATAAAATCATGGGTGATGATAACAAAGGTTTGGGCTCAAATCCTGCTAGTATTAACGAGTTACTGATCTCATTCAAACAATGCTAACCACAACATTTAAGAAAGTGTTAGTGGAGCTCAACGGTTAAAACCCTTGGGTGATGATACAAGAGGTTTGGGGTTGAAATCCCGCTAGTAGTACCGAGTTACTGATCTCATCAAAAATAGGTTTAACATAACAATTTTGCAAGTGTCAGTTGAGCACAACTAGGAAAACCTTTGGCTGATGAAACCAGATGTCTGGGGTTCAAATCCCGCTTGCAATACCGAGTTACTGATATCATTAAAACCTTGCTTACCACATCATTTTTGCAAGTGTCTGTTGAGCTCTGCTGGGAAAACCTTTGGTGATGGTACCAGAGGTCTGGGGTTCAAATCCCGCTAGTATTACCGAGTTACTAATCTCATTAAAAACTTGCTTACCACATCATTTTTGCAAGTGTTTGTTGAGCTCTGCTGGGAAAACCTTTGGTGATGGTACCAGAGGTCTGGGGTTCAAATCCCACTAGCATTTCCGAGTTACTGATCTCATAAAAAAAATTCTAACTACTTCATTTTTGCAAGCATCTGCTGTTCACTGCTGGGAAAACCTTTGTTGATTGTACAAGAGGTCTGGGGTTCAAATCCCACTAGCATTTCCGAGTTACTGATCTCATTTAAAACAAACTTACCACTATATTTTGCAAGTGTCAATTGAGTTCAACTGGTAAAACCTTTGGTTGATGAAACCAGAGGTCTGGGTTTCAAATCCCGCTAGCATTACCGAGTTACCGATCTCATTAAAAATAGGCTTACCAAAATATTGCGCAAGTGTCAGTTGCGCCCAACTGGTAAAACCTAGGGTGATGATGCCAAAGGTTTGGGGTTCAAATCCTACTAGCATTATCGAGTTACTGATCTCATTCAAAAAATGCTAACAACAATATTTAAGCAAGTGTTAGTGGCGCTCAACTGTTAAAACCCTTGGGTGATGATACCAGAGGTCTGGGATTCAAATCCCAAGAAAAACCTAGTTACTGATCTCACTAAAAACAAGCTTACCACACCAGTTTGCAAGTGTCAGTTGAGCTCAACTAGTAAAGTCTTTGGGTGATTATACCAAAGGTCTGGGGTTCAAATCCCGCTAGCATTACCGTGTTACTGATCTTATTAAAAACATGCTTACCACAACATTTTGCAAGTGTTAGTCAAGCTCAACTAGTAAAACCTTTCGGTGATGATACCAGAGGTCTGGGGTTCAAATCCCGCTAGCAGTACTGAATTACTACTCTCATCAAAAACAGGCTTACCATAACAATTTTGCAAGTTTCAGTTGAGCACAATTGAGAAAACCTTATGCTGATGAAGCCAGATGTTTGGGGTTCAAATCCCGCTAGCATTACCGAGTTACTGATATCATTAAAAACATGCTTACCACATCATTTTTGCAAATGTCAGTTGAGCTCAGTTAGGAAAACCTTTGGTGATGATACCCGAGGTCTGGTGTGCAAATCCCGCTAGCAGTACCGAGTTTATGATCTCATTAAAAATAACCTTACCAAAATATTTTTGCAAGTGTCACTTGAGCTCAACAGGTAAAACCTCAGGTGATGATACCAAAGGTTTGGGGTTCAAAAAATGCTCAACTAGTAAAATCTTTGTGTGATTATACCAGAGGTTTGGGGTTCAAATCCCGCTAGCATTACCGAGTCACTGATCTTATTAAAAACAGGCTTACCGCAACATTTTGTAAGTGTCAGTTAAGCTCAACTGGTAAAACCTATGCATCATGATACAGTTCTGGGGTTCAAATCCTGCTTGCATTACCGAGTTACTGATCTCATTAAAAACAGCCTAACAAAAACATTTTTGTAGTGTCAATTGAGCTCAATTGGTAAAACCTTTGGTGATGATACCAGAGGTTAGTGGTTCAAATCCAGCTAGCATTATCGAGTTACTGATCTTATTAAAAACAGGCTTACCACAACATTTTGCAAATGTCAGTTGAGCTCACAAGTAAAACCTTTGGGTGATTGGGTGATGATAACAGAGGTCAGGGGTTCAAATCCGGCTAGCAGTACCGAGTTACTGATCTCATTAAAAATATTTTTGCAAGTGTCAGTTGCGCTCAACGGGTAAAACCAAGGGTGATGATTTGTTCATCACCATCTCTTCTTTGGAAGTTTGTGGGTATCTTCCCTGGAAAACCCTCACGAGGCTACAACTCGTCCTATTAGGGGAATCTAAAGGTTTAAGGCCTTGTTGCATACGGTAAATGCAATCGTACATTGCTTACGAAAAGGTAAATACCTTATTTTAATTTTTGAAATGAATTTCTTTCTCGCCCTTATACTTTTTGTTTAACCTTCTTGCTTGAGGACAAGCAAGGTGTTGTTTGGGGGTGTTTGATAAGCGCTCAAAAGTGTAAATATATCCCTTCCTCACGTACATTTGTCCCAAGTTATGATATAAAGTGATATGATATGCTTAGTTTTGTTAGAAATACGTGTTTGTAGGTGCGTTTCGCCCGAAAAAGCTAAAACGAAGAAAAATGCGGCAGAAAAGCAGTTTCAAGTAGCCAACTTCACGCAATTAAACGAAAGGGTTAGAGGGCTCGGATTGTGACGCACAAATAGGCATTAGAAAGCTCTCACTTCCTACTTCAAGACTGTCAAGATAGATCGCAGAAAACAGTTGTGGAACCAGGATAAAAAGGCTCGTAGAAACCTGTCAAACCCAGTTTTACTGTTCGTTTTTGGGCCTCTTTGGCTTCTTGGAAGTCGTGTATCTAGAAGGAATTTGTACTTAAGATTTTGACCCAGTCTTTGAAGTGGTTTGACTATGATCTCCACCAAATTTCAGCTGTAGAAGCTTCCGACAAGTTATTTAACAAATTGCAAACTTTTTTCTTGCAATTTCAAGGAGTTCTAAGGTAAGAAGGACTCCTCCCTATATAAGGAGAGGAGAGCCACGAAATTCATCACGCGTTGATCTTAAATTGAAGTATAATATTAGGTTTTATTTTATTTTATGTTGAAGAAGAAGTTCCATTGATTATAATACAAGTCTATTTACTTTTCAAGTTCAAGTTCTTTACTTTTCAATCGTATCTTTACTTTTCATGCAATTTAATCTTCTGTTTTTAAATTCTTGTCTTTTAATTATGTCTTTTACTTCTACAACCATTATCTTCATCACCACAATCATCATGAGCTAATTGATTCATGGGGCATTACAAGTGGATTAGGTAAGTAGAAGAATTTACTGCAAGTGTTATGTTTTCCATGCTAGAATGGTAATTATTTTATGATTGATCACGTAGAATAGTTTTTGGTCTTTGTTCTTCATAATAAATAAAAGAGAGATCTTTTTGCATGTGTGGAGACTTTCGAGCCTCATACGCCCGTTAACATATTTTGGCATCGAGAGAGAAGATAGTTAACAAATAGTATAAAAAGTTGTATTTCACTACTTGCATGACGGCATTGAGATGAGAGGTACTAGGTCTTGAATACTTCTTGGGGTCGAGTTCCTGGGTCAAGAGCAAAGGAACTCAATACCAATTATTGCCTTGTCTATAAGTGATAGTTGGATGCATGGTAAACAAGCATGAGTAGTTAATTTGAATATTTACCTATGAAACAAAGTAATACCCCGATTTTTTTCCATATTCACAACCTTTATTTATATTGCTTGCTTTACTTTACTTGCGTTTACATTACCTTAGTTATAATTACTCTCAATCAATGAATCTCCTACAATTCATCAATCCCTTCATAAACGACATCATACTTCATTGTTGCTTCCTGTTTTTAATTAAGTACCCAATTCTTGGGTGAGTGGATTTGAAACCCCGATATTTGCCTCTACACTAGTTTTAGGATTTGTTTAATTGTTAGAATCATTAAGGGAAATTTTTTTTTGATTAGTGCCGGTAGAATTAACCTGTTTCTGCTTCTTGGTTTACTAGCACTGCTGACTTGATGGTAATAACAAAAAATCGTCAACATCAAATCTCGTTAGCATTGTCGAGTTACTGATCTCATTAAAAACAAGCTTACCACAACAATTTGCAAGTGTTAGTAAAGCTCAATTGGTAAAACCTTTGGATGATGAAGCCAGAGGTTTGGGGTTCAAATCCTGCTAGCATTACCGAGTTGCTGATCTTATTAAAAACAAGCTTACAACAATTTTTTTGTAAGTTCCAGTTGAGCTCAATTAGTAAAACCTTGGGTAATGATACCAGAGGTTTAGGGTTCAAATTCTGCTAGCATTACGAAGTTAGTGATCTTATTAAAAACACTTTCCACAACATTTTAGGAAGTGTCATTTGAGCTCAACTGGTAAAAGCTTTAGGTGATGATACCAGTGGTCTTGGGTTAAAATCCCGCAAGCATTACTAATCTCTTTTAGAAACAAATTTACCGCAATATTTTGCCTGTGTCAGTTAAGTTCAACTGGTAAAACCTTTGGGTGATGTTACTAGAAGTTAGGGGTTCAAATCCCGCAAGCATTACCGAGTTACTGATCTCATTAAAAATAGGCTTACCACAATATTTTGCAAGTGTCAATTGAGCTCAAATGGTAAAACCTTTGGATGATTATACCAGAGGTCTGGGGTTCAAATCCTGAAACATTACCGAGTTACTGATCTCATTAAAAACAAGTTTACCACAATATTTTGCATGTGTCAATTGAGCTCAACTGGTAAAACCCTGGGGTGATGATACCTGAGGTCTAGGGTTCAAATCTCGCTAGCATTACCGAGTTACTGATCTCATTAAAAACAAGCTTTGTAAATGTTATATCTTGTGAATTGTGACAAACAAGGGCAAAATGGTCTTTTTGCATGTTATGTATGTAATGAGTCCTTGTATTAGGTCTAAGTCATATTGTAAGAGTATCCGTAAAGCTTCGGAGATGAAGACATCAAGACTGGACGCGATCGGCAACAACCGGGTTCGACAAAATCGAGTTACTCAGTCGACTGACCTTATGGATGATTGGAGCTCTAACGAATCAGTCGACTAACCCTTTGATGGTCTTCAGTCGACTGATTGACGGGCGAAAGTGCAAATGGGTCTGATTCGGAATTCTTCTGGTCCTTTCCTTAAAAGTTGCTAGTTGGTAAAAATACTTGGACCAAAGGATGAAATTGGTCATCAGTTGACTGATTGACTGGAATTCCTGCATTTTGGGCAAGGTTCGGATCTGACTTTTTCGGTTTTCTTCAACAAAACCCTAGTTTGGTCAATGGACTTTGACTAACAGATTTATTTGGGTAAAAAGTATATAAGGAACACTTAGATTTGTAGAACTCAATGATTTGGATAATTTCTTCAAAGGCATCAAGAGGCAAACCCTAACTTGTAGAGAGAGAGCTTTAGAAAGAAATTCTTCCATCTTCTTCCTCCACTCAAGCTAACTAAGATTTATCTTTTGTGAGTTGAGTGAGAGTTTATTGTGGGTAATTTATAAACCCAAGAGAGCTTCAATTTTTTTCTCATTTCACCTTTGAGAGGTTATTGTAAGAGAGAGAAAACCCCAATTCTTTGTTTTTCAACAAGATTGGTAAAACCCTAGATCCGCGGATCTAGGTTAGGGTAATTGTGACTACACCCTACTACAAATCCAAGAGGATTCTTGTTTGAAGGCTAAAGGACTTGTCTTCATTTCTTTCAAGTTGTAATCCAACACTAATGGGAGTGGTGTAGAGCTAAAGGAGGTTCACATTTGCTTTAAGATTCTTAATACAAGGAAGTACTTGAAGAGTGGACGTAGGCTTCATTGGCTGAACCACTATAACCTTGTCTTGTGGTTTGCTTCCTTTT
>JABWDY010023553.1:2207-17904 GCA_013358455.1 Thalictrum thalictroides | reverse complement strand
GTAAAAAAAAAAAATCTAAATCTCACTGTTTTAAGGCCCATGCTTTCTTACATTTGTATCTTTGATATTAGGATAAATTGGTCTTGTTTACATTTACTGATAACGAAAGTTTTTGACATTATACATTTATACCACTATATATGCTTAAATGTTTTATATTGTTCTTTAGTGAAGTTGTTATTTCAATAGGTAGAAAGATTTACAGCTGATGAACTCATTTCCATTCTCTATATTTATTGTACATGTTAGGTTTCAGCAGCACTCGATGCTCTTGTAGATATTTCTGCCGGAAAAGTTAACATTCATGTTCTCATGGCTCTTGCCGCCTTTGCATCAGTATTCATGGGGAATGCCTTGGAAGGAGGCTTGCTTCTTGCAATGTTCAATCTGGCTCATATTGGTAAATCCTCTTAAAACAAGTTTACTTGATGAATTCTCTGTTTCTTACAATACTTCATACCTCACGTAGTAGACAGAAACATGCACACTTAAACAGGATTGTAGGTTTAGGTTAACAGGGTTAAGCATGCCAGAAACCTGATACCTGTGTCAGACTCTTGCACTGTGTCATTGTCTTTCTTATATGGGTTTATAGTTTTTCTTATGAATATTCTGTTTGCAGCTGAAGAGTATTTTACTAGTCGTGCAATGGTAGATGTTAAGGAGTTGAAAGAGAACAATCCTGAGTTTGCTCTTGTCTTGAAAGTGAGTGGTGAGGGACCACTGCGTTTCTCGGATTTGCAATACAACGAGGTCCCTGTCCGTGATATTGAAGTGGGTTCATACATCCTGGTCAGAGCTGGTGAGGTCTGTGCACATGGATTTTCACCTGTTTATTTACACATAGCATTCACTATATATAGTCCTATGGTTTTCAAAGAATTTGTGTTAAACTAATAGACTCTCCTATATACGCATTCTCTTGTGGCAATTGTTGGCTCCAAAACTGTTCTAGAAGTTTGTCTATGGACATAGCAGAACCATTTTATATGGGAGGCTTACTGCTATATAGAAGCATACTTTAGGTTACAGAAGGATGGGTTTTCGTTAGGTATTCTGTTATAATGTGGCTGTACATCCTAGATACTTTGACTTTATCATTAATATATTAGGTTGTGCTTTAAACAAAACATGTATATAGAATAAGTCCATCTGTATATGTCTCAGCTTCTTGAATGACCATTTTTTAAAAATTAATGAATGACTACGATGTTTATATATAGCTCTCATTAAAATTTCATTTGATATTACAGAAGTTATTGAGGAAATGGTTACTTTAAGAGAAGCTATTTTTACACTAAAGGAAGTAGTGAACTACAGAAGTTATGGAAGCAATGTCTAAATAAGCTCTATAGCGAACACTAAGATCGTAGGCAATAGCATTAAGCCCTTTTTATAGAGAATTGGAAAATAATTTTTTTCGGAGTTCGAATTATATCATCATAATCTGAGCTTGTATTGTAATCAGTCGGTGCCAGTAGATGGTGAAGTTTTCCAAGGAAGATCAACAATCACAATTGAGCACTTAACTGGGGAAGCCAAACCGTTAGAGAGGAAAGTCGGGAATAGGATTCCAGGTGGTGCAAGGAACTTGGATGGTATGATGATAGTCAAGGTACGTTATATGATATCTGATTTCTGATTCTATTCAAACATCTGTAAGTTTTATGGAGTACAAACTAATTGAATACTTGTCTAGGATATAAAATACGTTTAAGAGAAAAACATGCTATAAATTAGGTTCTCACCTATTGTAGATACTTGCAAAGAATAAAGTTTTTTATAATCTAATAAAAATATATTAATTAATTTGAAGGTTGAACTGGCATCTGTTAGTTCAAGCAAAATTAATGATTGTACTATACACTTTTGTTTTTATGATGAGCAAAAAGGATGAAGTGTAAGGTGGGAGAGGTAAGGGAAGATATCAAGACTAGCTTAGTTAATAGATCAGAATCCTTTATGTTTTTTTCATTTTCATTCTTTTTTAGTCAGTTGTCCATTTTACTAAGTTCACTAGTTGCTTGTCAAGGAAGAAATCAAAAGGATTCATCTTGTTCAATTGTTTGGTTTAAGGGGAAAAAAACATCTAACAGTTGAATTTTATGATGGAAATCTGTTCATAGATATTGTTGTGCAATCTGTATTGTCTTTAATTCTGGATTCTATTTCAGGTTACAAAAACATGGAACAATTCAACACTTAGCAAGATTATGCAGTTGACAGAAGAAGCACATCTGAATAAGCCAAAACTACAAAGGTGGCTGGATGAGTTTGGTGAGCAGTATAGCAAAGTTGTGATAGTTCTTTCTCTTGCAGTCGCGCTTGTTGGACCCTTCCTTTTCAAGTGGCCCTTCATTGGCACATCAGGTACTTTTCGGGATTGCCTTTGTCATCATGCAAAGAAGTCAACTAGCATTTACCAAATTTTCAAGTCCAATAAGCTACTTTGCCAAATAATATGATTCAATTAATGGCTGATTTATCATTCTTCCTTCCTTGATTATAGTCATCTACCTCTGGTCTGACATCTGAGCACGTATTTTCAAGAAGTTGCTCCCCAAAGTATTAATTTGGTAGAAGATGAAAGAAAAGATACCTAAAATGTGAGTAAATTTGTCTGAGCACAGTGAATGGTTACTACATAATTTTTGTAAATGTTTGCCCAGTATCTAGAATTAGAGTTAGTTCTAGCACCTGAAAACCTGCAAAGAAAGTACAAGACAACATATTGAGCGGACACCTGAGCTAAATTCTTAGCAGATATTAGAGTTGCTATCATGGGGGTTGTTCATTCTTCAAGTTGTTTAGACCAGAATAACAAGTTGAAGATTTATTAAAATAGTAGTTAGCCTTTGTCTATAGTTTTTAATTAATGTACTTTTGACCAAAAAATATGAATGTCATCCATTATTTAAATTGTTTGAGGACATTTTTGATATTCTCGTAATTGTGACTTGTAGCTTGCAGAGGTTCAGTCTATCGGGCCTTGGGGCTTATGGTGGCAGCATCACCATGTGCATTGGCTGTGGCTCCTCTGTCATATGCTACTGCTATAAGTGCCTGTGCTAGTAAGGTATTGAGCATCTAGGTATAATTAACTTTGTTTTTCCTGAATGGAATTTATCTTTACATTCATACAACTGACTATTTAATATCTTAAGAAGATGATATGAAACAAATAAATTGTTCAGTCCTCACCAATCAGTGTAGTTAAGAACTTCATTTGGACTCTGATTGTAACAATACAAAATCTAACAAATATGGACATTTATTTATGTAACTCTTATAATAACCTTGATATGAAATCAAATTACACCTAGGGTAATTGAGACATTGCATTCATATTTTGCAGGGAATATTACTGAAGGGTGGCCACGTATTAGATGCTCTTGCATCTTGTAATACTATAGCATTTGATAAAACTGGGACATTGACAACTGGGGAGCTTATGTGCAAAGCAATTGAGCCAATTCATGGACATCGAGTAGGTGTCATTAAACCAGAACTTTCATCCTGTTGCATCCCCACATGTGAAGGAGAAGCTCTTGCTGTTGCTGCTGCTATGGAAAAAGGGACTACTCACCCTATTGGAAGGTATGATAGAAAAATGTTTGTTTTGAAGGGACAATTTCCAGTTAAAATTTTCTTTTTTGCTTTTCCCTTTCTTATGTGGTCAGTATTTTCTAGAAAAAAACTTCTTTCTAACTTCAAGGTTGCTTTCTACACATTTCTTATAGACTGTAGTTATTTAAGCATCTTAAATGAGGAGGAAAAGGTCCAACCAGAATGGAAACGTGTTGATGAATGTGTAGTTAAAATTTTCGCTGAAATATATTATGTTAGTGTTGATATAATAATACAGGAAAAGAAAAGGATTTGATTGTAAGCACACATCTTATAAAAATGTTAAGTTATGTTTCAGCTGAGAATGGATTCAGACTAGAACACCATGTGTGGGGTATATCAAAGCAAAGTGATTCATTTAGGTAGTAACCACTTTACTGAAATACCTGCTAACATATCCTTTCCTTAAACTAGCTAGTAAGGTCAAACAATAGTTACTTTAATAGTTATTTCCTTCAGGTACAAGCTTTATAGAAAAAACCCATCTGATGTTCTGATGCTCCCTCTCTCACCAAATGCTTCATAATGTTCATAAAACCTGCAGCTGTTTGTATAATTCAGAAGACTCCCTCTTTTAATACTGAAGAACGACGTTAATACTGTGGATCCTCACAAACACAACACAAAAACTGGTTAACAGTGTTCTCATTTTAAAGCAAAGAAGAAGGTACTTAGGAACCTTACTCTCCAATATGTAGGGATTAGTTATCCTTGTAACACTGGGAGGTGTTGTTACACCGCTGACGGATATTTGGTTTTCTTTGAATTGAATCACTGAAGGCTAACAATTTTAAGGGACACTTGTAACTCTTAGCTTCCATAGCACTGCTTTAGTAAAGGCCATAGGGTAGATGGGAGTTTGGTGTAAATTAGCTCCTGCTTAATTCTCTTTGAATTCTATTATTGTACAGTACTTGTAATTTTGAGATTATATCAATGCATATCTTTTGTTTGAATTGTAAAAAAAATCGTATTTCCTACCAAATGCCAACAAATTCTCAGCTAATGCATAGACACCACGTGTATTCCGTTCCCCTTAAATCACACATGCTTTAATATAATCATTTTTTTTAATATATAGCCATCCTAATTAAATGTTCTCTACTGCCCATTTGATAAGTGTTCATAAATACTAAACATGTGATCTATGATTGAGCCAAATGCAGTTAATTTGAGGTTTCTACAAGTTTCATGAACTTAATTGTAATCATTCCTTTATTATAACAGAGCTGTTGTGGACCACAGTCTCGGGAAAGACCTTCCTTCCATTTCAATTGAGAAATTTGAGAGTTTGCCTGGTAGAGGTCTTTATGCGACATTGACAGGCATTCAGGTAATGCATCTGAATCTCAATGATATCTTAGTAGTCAGTTTTCTATCTGTCTTTATCAGGCCACTTGTTAGGTTTTCCTGTTTCCTTTTATACCTCATGACGTCACAAACTTGCTATGATGTACGAAAATTTCCTTGTTATATGTGTTGTGCATTGTGCCATCAAGCCGCATGGCAAATTATGTGTTATAACATCTGATAATGAGTGAAGCCCTTGCTGTGTTGTATGTATTTAGCATCAGCAGCATGTGTGTTAGTTTACATGGCAAACATCAAATGATCGTACTCTTTAGTTTAGTATGTTATTCATATAATAATTACTCTCAATTTTTCCAAAAACAAAGGCGGTTGACATGGATGAAGAATCACTACAAGATTAATAATTCTTGCTCTTAAAGTAGAAACCAAATGGTGGATATCGGAAACAATACAATTGCTAAAGAAGCTAATACTCATTGTTGGTTCACTTTCTCTTTTAATTTCCTCTTGGTCAAGCTGTATAGTAAAACCCAATTTCTGACATTTTTCTTTTGCATTCGAGAAACTGTTTACCTGATGTAAAGTGATGATTAATGATAGACCCTATTAAGTCCTCATTGTTGGAAGTTATAAACCTCTATGGATCTATGCACACACTACTAGCAGGGTATATCTGTATTTTACGTTAGTTCTATAATGCTTATATTGCATGTAGGTTGTCTTGGATGCTTTAATCTGCACTGCCCTTTATCAGTTTCATAATTAGTAACATGAAGCTGCACTAATCTTTGTTTTGTTATAGTCAGGAATTGGAAGTGGTGAGCTGTTGAGGGCATCACTTGGCTCTGTCGAGTATATTGCATCACTCTGTAACTCTGAGGATGAGTCAAAGAAAATAAAGGAAGCTGTGAGCACATCTGCTTATGGGAGCAACTTTGTGCATGCAGCTCTTTCTGTTAATAAAAAGGTGTAAGTTTGCTTCTTTTTTTTTGTGCAAATTGATAGCTAAATTATCTATTTATCTAAATGAAAAATCAACTAAAAGGCCTTACTTTTGAATTCTTAAGGAACTTTGAATATAACCTGTGCATTAGACTGTTAGTTACACTTGCACTTAAACCCATAGATGAAATATCGAATAAAAGTGAAATTCCTGAAAAAAGGATCATATCGGGAATATCCGATGCCCTTTGTCGAAATATTGAGGTCTTATGTTTAATATTTTAATAATATAATATTTGAAATTACTGGGAAAATCTGAAAGTATCTAGATTAACTGCACTTTTTATGCCACTAATTTTCTTTTCTTACTTGTGGGTCTACAATCCCAAAGAAACCACAGGAAACATCTCTCTTCCTTGTATATTAAATATAGTAGATAAATTTAAACCGTTACATCAATCTAATCTAACGATTTTGAGAAAGCCCTAGTCTACATCAACTTTTTCCTCCACAACAACACTTCATTACCCCTCAACTGCCTGAGATGGCAATCTCAACTCTCAGCTCGTAATTTCTCTATATTCATTAACACATGCTGAACTTGCGAACACCTATACTTATTTTTTACTGTGTGTGTGCTTTCCTTTCTCTCTGATAAACATAAACAAAACCTTTTAAAAAAAAAAAAGAAATTGAGAGAAGCAGGCATATATGGATTTCCAGTGTTCATCATTCAAGATCTGGTAAAGGTGGAGTGATGGAATGATAGAGGAGGATACCAGTTACCGGAGATTTGAGATGATCGATGTGAAATCGCAGATATTCAAATTTTCTGGTTGAAACTGTGAGTTTTATGGTTCGACTCTTATCCGTGATCCGATTGCTAGAAAACTGGATTAATCCGGCGAGTATTCACAAAATATTACAATTTTTTCATCTATGAAGAATTGCTAATAGTGACCTAGTGATGTAAATATTATGGAGATCACATTGACTGTCAGTGCTGTTAATTTAGAAGTCATAGTTTTCATATTTTGGTTGCGTCTCTACTAATAGTTGTAAATGGGTCATGATACAAAATGCTGACCCCTCACTTAAAAATGAGTGCCCCCTCACTTAAAAATAAGTGTTTGATAGCATGGTGAACAACTTCTTTAAAAATACTGGTATTTGATAGCTTGATGAAAAACTTCTTTAAGAAAAACATTATAAAGTTATATCAAAATCAAGAAATTTCAAAATAATCAAGAATTTATTGCACTCCAAATTTTTCTGTGTTTCAGTATCCTCATTTTTTAACGACTAAGTATCATTAAAAATATTTATTATTTTTGTGTTATGTCCATGATGTTTTCATAAAAGACTGCTTTGGCTACAGTGCACAACGGCTCCATGAAAATTGCAATGTTCAAATTATATTCAGACTTGAGCTTCTCTCCTATAATCCTCTTAATCCTTGACAAACAATGTATGTCATGTGTAAGGACTCTGGATCTGTTTAAGGGTTTTGAAATGCTGGTTGGATGGCAAATATATTACCAGATGAATATCCTATACTTGACACAATTGGCTTGGTGATGTCCCACCTATTGGACAAAAATATCTTCTAGCTAGCTCATTTTCAAAAAGTTTAATCATCCTGTTCCAAAATTACTCTTTACTTGTCTTCTATAAGTAATGTTGTTCATGTCTGCCCTACTCCATCCTCTCAACCCACATAGTGATGAATGTGATGATTCAGTTAATTTTCTTTTAGTGCCGCTGAATGCCATAAATGATTACTAGATTTCATGCAGGTAACACTATTTCACTTTGAGGATAAGCCCAGGCCTGATGTTACAGATGTCGTAGCTGCTTTAAAATATCAAGCAAGGCTTCGTGTGATGATGTTAACTGGTGACCACGAGTCAAGTGCATGGAGAGTTGCAAATGCCGTTGGTATCACAGAAGTGTACTGCAGTTTAAAGCCTGAGGATAAGCTCAATCAAGTGAAAACTATTGCAAGAGATATGGGTGAGACTGTCATTCCTTAAGTGAACTATTTCATTTCTTTATCAAAAAAGTGAAATATTTCATTTGTGATAAGTTTAAACTTCGATTGGTAGATTGATATGATTTATATGTTAAACTTTTATTTTGTCATGTGACCACCTAGTCATGGTCATAACCTGTATTCTATTAAAAAGCTTTTTATAGATTGAGAACCACATTAAATCTTCATATACACAACGTCAACAAAGTCAATAAATGACCTTAGCATTTTCGTCATTTTTCTTTAGTTTAACAACACACATTGCTTTCATGTATACCTATCTCTCAATAAATGATCTTAGCATTTTTTCATCATTTTTCTTTAGTTTAACAACACACAGTGCTTTCATGTATACCAATCCCACATGTTGGTTGCTCCAACTATTTATGATTATCACACATCTGTTTTGTATCATACTTGTTCTCTGATTGTTTTTCCTGTTCTTGCTTCTTTGGGTTAGATCTTCTTGTATATTCATTAGGAGGCCCCCATATGAGTACTTTGTTATGCTTTGAGTTTTATTTTTCGTTAACATAGCTAAACAAGCAATGATTTTTCACAGGAGGAGGTTTGATAATGGTAGGTGATGGTATTAATGATGCACCAGCGCTTGCTGCTGCTACCGTTGGTATTGTGCTTGCTCAACGTGCTAGTGCAACTGCTATAGCAGTCGCAGATGTTCTATTATTACAGGACAACATTTCTGGCGTGCCATTCTGCATTGCTAAAGCCCGTCAAACTACATCTTTGGTATTCAATACTGATCACTTTGTCCCCATTTATACTAATATCATGTACAATGCTATTTGTGTTACTGAATTTACTTATGTGTGCTTTCAGGTCAAACAAAGTGTAGTCCTTGCACTTTCATGCATAGTTTTTGCTTCTCTTCCATCTGTCTTGGGTTTTCTTCCCCTTTGGTTGACGGTATGCTCCTCTGTGCAACATGTTCATTTTATGCCTAATTTGTCCATCATTGTCATCTTTCATAGGTTGCATGAGTATTTCAATAATAACATAGTGCTATGCTGTATATGTCTTTATTTTCTTAAGTATTTTCCTTTGACCACCATCTCACATCCTCATGTTTGATTTGTTCCAACACACTTGGAAGATATTTCCTAGTATTTTTGGATTGCTTATAGGATATATAAACATTAGCCTAGTCTACATATATTTGAGGTTAACTGTTCCAGGCCATAAGCCTCATTAGAAAATAGTGGACGGGAAAATTACTGTTTCAAGCTAGAGTTTGGCATAAGCCTCTGCCAGTAAACTACCATTGAAGTCTTTCCTTGCAATCACAGCAGGGAAAAAAGGATACATCAAGAGACTCATAATGAGATATTTGGAGAATTGAGCTGCTATGCTTTTCTAACTGCAAACCATTTTGTATACAGTACTACCAAGGAAGGAGTAGACCTATGGTGCTTTTATATCTATATCTGGGCCCGTAATGTTAAATGCCAACTAAACCTTCTACCATGTCCTGGATATATTCTAAGTTCTTGAATTATGAAATTATGCGCTAGGTACTTTTTCTTCATTTTTTTTAGCTCAGATAATTTGATACTTTCTGGTATGATTATATGCAGGTTCTTCTGCATGAAGGAGGCACCCTTCTTGTTTGTCTGAATTCTATTCGTGCTCTTAATAACCCAACATGGTCATGGAAGCAGGATCTACTATGTATGCTGGACAGGTTAAAGTCCTCGTGTGCTACGCTCTTGAAGAGATCTCCACCCTCAAGTACTATCCAGGCTGCATCCTTGTAACTTAAAATATTCAATTTCTCGTTGTATGTGCTTTTAGTTCTCATTTATAATCGAGCAGGTCACATAGTGTGTATAAGATACTAGAAAGTAACAAAAGGCCTCAATAATTATATCAATCTGTTCCCTAAATTCATTTTTATTAAATCATTTTTTAATTATAATTGTTTAACCTAATCGGAGAATGACATTTACTATCAGTGACTACATGCACACTTCTTCTCTTTTTTCTTTTTGTAACAGCTTAACTCCACTTCACCTGATTTCTTTAATTTTCTTGCAAAAAATTTTCTCTGCTTTATTCTCGTAGATGTTAGTTATCATGTCTATAGATGTTACTATGTTAGTTATCATGTCTATAGATGTTGCAGACTTGCAGATAAGGATAAAGGATGCATTAACACCTGACTCAGCCCAGATTTGAAAAAGGATAGAGCTTGGATCAGTCCTTGAAGAGGAAATGCAGCATGTAGGTAAGTAGGTTTTGAGCCTTGGAGGTGTAGGTAGGGAGTCTTAGCAATATGATAGGTCTAGCAAGGAACTGAGTATCTGTTTGTGATGTACATTGTGAGCTGACATATACTTGAATGAAGATCTGAGTGTAGTAGTAGGATAAGGTGCCCTCAAAGTCTGTGTGATGTGAACTGCCAGCTAAGATCTACTACCTATGAACATCAGTAAATCACTGAATTGAAGAGGGAAGGTTGATGAGGTGTGAAAACTACACTGAACGTGACCTCTGTATATGCCCAAGAATCTTATTCACAGCAGTTACTCAAACAGGAAACTCTGCTTGTCTCATTAAGATGATGATGAGGTTAGCAGCACTTTGCACCTTGCATCAATCAAAACAAAAGGCTAGACCGCTAGACCCTGTATGTGGCTATGACTTGGGGGGCGTTTGGCAACAAAACATAAGTCAAAAAGGAATTTCTTAGAAAGTTAATTTCTAAGAAATGAGAAAGTAGAAAGAAGAAAGCTAAAAAATTAGACTTCTTTAGAAAGACATTTTTCTATTTTTTAGAAATAACTTTCTCAAAACTTTTTTTTGTTGCTAAACTTACTTTCTACTTTCCTACTTCTAGAAAGTCAAGAAATGTATTACAAAACCTTTGCAAAACGCCCCTCTGGTCTCTTTATATCTTTTCGAATTAGTTAAAGTTTGAAACATCAGTTGATATGAACTGATGTTCTTAGTTGGATCCAAGCTTTCATCTTTCCCTTTCTTCCCAGATTTGTATGTTGTCATAAGATTGGTGTTTAAAACCATATACCATATACCATCATTAAAGTGGACCACAGCTTCTGCGTTGATCAACTATTTAAACTCTGTTATTCAAAGGTGTGAAGTATTAATAATGTTACTATTCTTATGCTTTTGTCTACGTTCTCACTAAAAAAGTTTGAAAGCAAAGCCATTTCATTATAAGACTAAGACCCCCACCCTACTTAATAAAAACAGTTAAGTGTTACCATCATAAAACTGTACAGTGTTAACTTCAAACATTACCCTCCATTGCTTCCACTAGATCTAGCTAACTTCAGTGTTAACTTCAAACATTACCCTCCATTGCTTCCACTGGGTCTAGCTAACTTCTTGTACAACAACACTTGTTCTTCTTTGGTCTAATTTGCTACCAGTTCATAAAGTCCATTAATAGAACTTATGCAAGTTCATCAGTTTACTTGGGAAGTTATCAAATTGCAAAATTAGAAAAACAAAAAATGATATTAATAACAAAACGCCATTAAATAGAATTTTAATTTTTTCCAATTTTTTTCATCATTTCTAATTCTAACTAAACGAAAATTAAAAAGGAAATTTTTAGATATTTCTTGTACTCGTTTTAGGTCTAGTCCACTCCAATCTCTGCAGCCTCATTCGGGGGTCTACTCCAATCTCTGCAACCTCATTCGGGTTCTTTGGTTTCTTCTTGTCTTTCTATACAAAGTCCTAAACTTCATCAGGAACAAAAACCAAGATTGTTTTTATTTTCCTTCTGCTTGATCTTCATTAAACTCCCATTACCAATTCCATTTCATCTTACTCTCCTCACTCCAACTTACCAACACCAATTCGCTTCACTGCTGCATTTCTTATTCCATCAGCTTGTGAACACATTCCACTCTGCTCAAGACCAGACATATAATTCCGAACTTCCTTCTTAATCATTTCTTGCATCACAGTTAAGAATTCTGGACTGAAAGACATCGAATTTTTCTCAGATTGTTGCTTCTCTTTCTGCTGCTGATTCTCTTTCTCCACTTGTATCTGCTGCTGCTGTTTCTGTTGTTCTTGATGTTGAACAAAAGTTGGTTCAAATTGCTGAAAAGGAAACTGTGGTGGAACAACTGATGGTAGAGTATGACTGCGTCTATGACTATTAGTTGTATTCCTCTTTTCAGAAGAAGAATCAGCTCCAATTCCTGGAAGAGATAGACTAAGTAAAGTAGTAGGATCTTTCATGGAAGACGCTTCTTCAATCTGCTGATGATCGATTTGATGTGGAAGCGGCAAAATACCGCCTGCTCGAGCAACAGGTCTATAAACCTGAGAAGACATAACATGAATACTAGAATCACTAACATCTGATCCAGACGGGCTACCAGGACTAAAATAAAGTCCTGAAACAGGAATAGCAGCACCAGCACTAGATGATCTTTTCAATGGCCGATGCTCAAATCCATCCATACTTGTTTCATCAATCACAGATGAACATTTCCTCTTAAGAGTAGAATTCCAATGATTCTTGATAGCATTATCAGTTCTACCATTTAAAAGACGAGCAATTGTAGCCCATTTGTTACCAAACTTAGCATGTGCTTTGATAATCATCTCATCTTCTTCAGGTGTAAAAGCTCTATGTTCAACTTGTGGTGAAAGCTGATTACACCATCGAAGACGACATGATTTACCAGATCTCCCTGGAATCGATTTGCTAATCACAGACCAATTTCTAGGTCCATGTTTCTGCACAAGTTGTTGTAACGCATCATCTTCTTCTGGACTCCATGGTCCTTTGATCCGATCTAAATCTTTGTTACAAGACATTTGATTGATCGATTTGAAAACCCTAAACAAACCTAAAAAAAAAAATTTACAGAGAAGAAAGAAAGAAGAGTCGTAGAGACTAGAGAGTTTGAAGCCTCTCTTTTTTCTCTTAAGCTACAAGTACAACAAGAAAGAAAAGATTGTGAAGGAGTGTGAAGATATATAAAGTCAGTTTAAAACTGACCGACTAAACCGGTTGTCTTTACCTGTTGCAAACGTTAAGGGTCACCGCTTAAGCAATTGAGTCAGTTTGTTTTTATTAACAGCTGTAAATGACCACGTGTCAATTCTTCTTTAACTAGTATCACTCTAGAAATATCTCGCCGTATTAATCAAAATCTCGTGAGAAAATGAGTTATAGTTGGAAAGGAGCGTAGGAGTTTGACTAAGCCAGGCTGTAGAGCATTTCGTGAGGGATTTCTTTGTTTGCTTCCTTTATCAATCAAAACGGTCGCACGGAACTGCTGAGCTGGACAAAACGACAAATACGCGGTTGCCGAATCAGAAGGAAGATCATTAAGGCCAACCTGTCAGTCCAGGCTGTAAACCTGCCATTTGAACGGCATTGTAACGGCCTATCTTCACCGACTCATGCCAGTCACCGACCCTTGCCCTAACCTAACTTGTTTTATCGTTTACCGGTACGGAAAGCCTTTTACGAGTTTTCCTACTTGTTTCTTTCGATAAAGAAGAATTGAAGAAGAAGGGATTTAAAAATAAATAAAATAAAGTTTTTGGAGGGAACATGAATTAAATAAAGTAGTATATTTTAATTATCGGTAAAGATCTTAAAACCGATTTGTGTTTGTTTCGGTTGCTTGTACGTCGTACCTCTACCTACTACCTTACTACCTATTTATGGCTTTGTTGGTTGTATTGATGTAGTGATATACTTATTGCTTTTGAAAATTTTGAATGTTTTGACTATTAAATTTCTCAATCATAACTCATATTCAATTAGCCAGCACCAATATGACTATCTACATCAGTGATTCAGTGGTGATAACTGAGAACTCTTTCCAAGTTATTAACTTTCTATGAATAACTTCATGGAGATTGATCAACTGTTTTTAAAACTGTCAAAGGTGAAGTAGATTGTAAAAGAATTAGGATTGGTTGTAGAGATTATGAATAATTGCAATTGAATTAATAAAAAAAATGTTTTAAATTGTGATTCATTCTTTCATGATTAGACCCATATGTTGCAATTTCCTTGTTAATATCTCAAATGATTGAAAATTGTTCATCAATCTAAGCTTCAAAATTAACATAAGGTGTAGAGATTTTAAATAATTGTGATAGTTCAATGTGCAATTGAAATAATAAATATATATTTTAAATGTGATTCATCCTTTGATGATTAGACACATATGTTGCAATTTCCTTGTTAATATATCAAATGATTGAAAATTGTTCGTCAATACAAGCTTCAATTAACGTAAGTTGTAGAGATTATGAATAATTGTGATTGTTCAATGTGCAATGTGCAATTGAATTAATAAAATTATGTTTTAAATGTGATTCATCCTTTGATGATTAGATACATATGTTTGCAATTTCCTTGTTAATATCTCAAATGATTAAAATTGTTCATCAATCTAAGCTTCAATTAATACAATAAATGTGATTTGAGATATTTAGTACCCAAGTCGACCATAGACAAATATTAAAAAACAAGACAAGATTATGTTGATAAGGGCAAGCTACAATGGGCACACAAATGTTCCAATAATGGTTCGCCACATGAAAATTGAGTCTAAATTTGATGCACCTTCTAAAAGAGGGTGTTTGTTCCCACATCATTATCAAACTTAAATTTTTAGTTATAAAACTTAAATTTTTGGTGTACGTAGTTAATTTTGGGATTTGAACAAATTTAAACTAATAAAAACAAAAAACAACAAATTTGTTCTCTAGAAAATCACTCTTAAGCTTTGTAGCCTTACTTAGATTTAACAATTTTTGTTGTTTTGTATTAGGCACGTGTTTTGCCAAAACTACAATTAGGGTGGTCCCCTCTATGATTAACTCTTTGATTTTATTGGTCCCCACCTATTTAACTTAAATTTTAATGGTCCCCTACCTATAACTTAATATAAACATAAGAAAAGGTGTAAAATTTTTGCATCAAATAACACAAAATTTATAAAGAAAAATGTAAATTTTTGCACTCTTAAAAAGACATCAAAGTTTTGCATCAAATTTGTTCATGAAAATATTGATATAGAGTTTCGATAATATTAAATTAAGCTAATTTTTAAGCAAAGTTTTGCATAGTCACCAAGCAGGGCCTATAACCGAAGGAATATAACTCGTATAAATAGTATTATGGAGATTGGTGTTTTCCCAAAGGATGAGAGAGAAATTAAAAGATAAACACTGTAGTTATGCACGTGTGCCATACTTGTTTTTTAAATAGCAACAAAGTAACGCTTGCTTAATAATAAATACTTTATGAACAGATGTTATATCTTGTAACTGTAACGGATGCATTGCAGTACGTTACATATTCTATTTTAGGGTGAGTAGTGAGTACTGATTGTTTGTGTAACATCCATGAGTGGATATTAGTCCCACATCACCAACGAATGGATATGGATTGTGGTAGATAGAGCCTAACCATACACTAACTAATGTCAAGGCATTTTGGAGAAAGTTCATATGGGTGGGTGGACCCTGATCCAAAACCCTCTACTGCTAGAAGCCTGCAGTGATTAAAGGGGGACAATACCTCTATTATTGGATACCCGCAATGACTAAGTGATTAAAGGGGGACAATACCTCTATTGTTGGATACCCGCAATGACTAAGTGATTAAAGGGGGACAATACATCTACTGTTGGATACCCGCAGTGACTAAAGAGGGACAATATTGATATTAGTGAGCGGTATGGTGCTCGGCGCACCGGGATGAACGAGGACGAAATCTCGGGACGTTACACTCGTCAATTAAAAAGAATA
>JABWDY010023536.1:22256-40142 GCA_013358455.1 Thalictrum thalictroides | reverse complement strand
TTAAAGAACTAACAAACCAAATCTATAAAAAACAACAATCACAACAATGAAGTGCATAATAACGACTAAATTAACAGATTAAAAAAAAGTAACTTTTAAACTAAAAGTACAACAACCAAAGTCGAAGAATTAGTTACGACGTCGTACGAAACAGAAAAATATAGAACTATAATTACTAAACTATACAAATTTAATTGAAAAACCAAAAACAATCAAATTAAATCCAAAACCATTACATGATAACAGTTAAATCCTACACCATAAAACAGACCCCATAACGGTAATGAAGAATATAACATTAACGGATTAATAGAAGAATGTAAACTACTAAAAATGATTACATTAATCGATTAAAACTAAAAAAAAAGTATGTTTTTGAATGAACACAAACAAACTTACGAGAATACATAATAAAGTTAAGTTTATTAAACAGTACAAATTCCTCATGGAGTATATTGTAAAACTTAATTTGAAGGTAAATACAAAACCCAAATCCCCAAATTTTAGCTTACAAAAAAAAATTAAAACCCTGAACCCTTTATCATGCTGGAATATAAAAACCCTAACCATAAAACAAAATAACTAAACAAAATATATGTTATTTAGCAAAGAAGATGAGATTATGGGCCATGAAAGTAATGAAGAGAAGATTAGTAGTAGAAATGTTTGATTATTTAAAAAAAAAGTTCTTCTACGCGAAAAATCAAACCTTCCACTTCCAAAGTGAGAAAAACTTATTATAAGAAGATGATTTTAAGAAGATTTGAGCTCAAAATTACCTGGGTTCTCGAATCGCCTCTTGGTCGCCTCCCTTATCTCTCGCGTAGAAAGGTTTAGGAAGTGGGCAAATTTTTCTATTATGTGGTGGCAAAGAAGTGGGTAATTAGTGTAAATGTTATATCTTATGAATTGACAAACAAGGGTAAAACAGACATTTCACATGTGATGTAAAGTTATGAGTCCTTGTATTGGGTCTAAGTCTTGTTGTTTAAGTGTCCGTGAAGCTTCGGAGCGGAAGACATTAAGAATGGACGCGATCGGCGACAACCGGGAAAAACCGAGTCAAGCGGCACAGGGTTTACACATGAGTCGACAGATGGCCAAGGGGATCATTGGAGTTGTACATTAGTCGACTGACTTTAATGACCCCTTTGACTTTTTCAAGGCAGTCGACTGACTTGCAATGGGCATATGTTGACTTATACAGTCAATCGACTGACTGATGGGAATTCCTGCAAATTGGGCCTATTTCGGATCTAACTTCTCGAGTTTTCTCAGTCAAAACCCTAGGTTGGTCAATTGACTTTGACCAACGGATCTATTTGGGTTTTGACTATAAAAGCAACACTTTGAGTTGGAAAACTTAAGGATTTGGCTAATTTTTTCAAGAGCATCAAGTGGCAAACCCTAGTTTGTAGAGAGAGACTTTTTGAGAAAAATTTTTCATCTTCCTTCCTTCACTCAACCCAATCTTTTTGATAGGTGAGTGAATGTTGTAAATGGGTGTTCTATGAACCCATTGTGAGCTAAAACCTTCCTTTCTCATCTAACCTTTTGAGAGGTATTTCTTAAGAGAAAAACCCCAATTTGTTCTTCAACAAGATTGGTGAAACCCTAGATCCGCGGATCAAGGTTAGGGTAATTGCGGCTACACCCTACTACAAATCCAAGAGGTGGATTCTTGGTTGAAGACTAAGGGACTTGTCTTCATTTCTTTCAAGTTGTAATCCAACACTAATGGGAGTGGTGTAGAGCTAAAGGAGGTTCACCTTTGCTTTGGGATTCTTAATACAAGGAAGTACTTGAAGAGTGGACGTAGGCTTCATTGGCCGAACCATTATAATCTTGTCTTGTGGTTTGCTTGCTTTTACTTAAGTTTCTAATTATGCTTATGTGTTTGTTTGTTTGAAATCTCTACAACTTATCCAACCAATCTCTTAGTTTGTTTGTATTGTGGTAAAGGAAATGGCGAGAGTGCCGTTTTCGCTACTCACCCCCTCATACTCCACAACAAACCTAGAACTGGGATTGGAATACTTGGTTCATTGATTAAGAAGGTTTTTAACTTCTACATCTAGTTGAACAAGTGTCCAAGGACTAGGAGATTGTTTTGTTGATTAGAGTAGAGATTTTGAACTAACACTCTTGCTTTCATATACATATGTGTTGTATGTTGTTTTACTTCTTGTGATAGAATTGCGGAATAAAAAGATTAATCCTAAGCAATCCTATCACAAGAAGTAAAACAACATACAACGCATATGTAGATGAAAGCAAAAGTGTTAGTCCCAAATCTCTACTTTAATCAACACAACAATCTCCTAGTCCTTGGACACTTGTTCAACTAGATCTAGAAGATAAAAACCTTCTCAATCAATGAATCAAGTAATCCCATCCTAGTTCTAGTTTTGTTGTGGAGTATGAGGGGGTGAGAGCGAAAGAGGCACTCTCACCTTTTCCTCCTACCACAATACAAACCAAAGACAAGATTATAGTGGTTCGTCCAATGAAGCCTACAAAACTAAAATGTAGAGATTTCAAACTAAGAAACACATAAGCATAATACAAAACTTAAGTAAAAGGAAGCAAACCACAAGACAAGATTATAGTGGTTCGTCCAATGAAGCCTACGTCTAGTCTTCAAGTACTTCATTATATTAAGAATCCCAAAGCAAATGTGAACCTCCTTTATCTCTACACCACTCCCATTAGTGTTGGATTACAACTTGAAAGAAATGAAGACAATAGTCTTCAACCAAGAATCCACCTCTTGGATTTGTAGTAGGATGTAGTCACAATTACCCTAACCTAGATCCACGGATCTAGGGTTTCACCAATCTTGTTGAAGAACAAATTTGGGTTTTTCTCTTAAGAACAACCTTTCAAAAGGTTAGATAAGAAATGAAGGTTTTAACTCATAATGGGTTCATAGAGCACCCATTTACAACATTCACTCAACTCTCAAAAAGATTGGAAGATTGGTTTGAGTGAAGGAAAAAAGATGGAAGATTTCTCTAAAAAAGTCTCTCTCTACAAACTAGGGTTTCCCACTTGATGCTCTTGAAGAAATTAGCCAAATCCTTAACTTTCCCAACTCAAAGTGTTGCTTTTATAGTCAAACCCCAAATAGATCCGTTGGTCAAAGTCAATTGACCAACCTAGGATTTTGACCGAGAAAACCGGAGAAGTCAGATCCGAATCAGGCCCAATTAGCAAGAATTTCCGTTAGTCAGTTGACTGAAGAAAAAAATCACATTATTGCCATTGTACATCTGTCGACTGATGATGTAGGTTCAGCTGGGAGATGATGGTCAGTCGACTGACTTGTTGGGACAAAGAAACCCTTGGTCATCAGTCGATTCATGTATAAACTGTCCTGGCTTGACTCAATTTTTCCCAGATGTCGCCAATCGCGTTCATTCTTGATGTCTTCAGCTCCGAAGCTTCACAGACACTTAAACAACAAGACTTAGACCTAATACATGGACTCATAACTTTACATCACATGTGAAAAGTCCGTTTTACCCTTATTTGTCACAATTCACAAGATATAACATTTACAATCTCCCCCTTTGGGAACTTGTGACAAAAACACATATAAATATACAAAACACATGTTTATAACTTTACAAAACATTTATGAGTCACTTGTAGGCAACAGCTCCCCCTTAACCTCAGCTCCCCCTTAGTATGTGCTTGTAGAAAGAATCTTGAAAGCAAACTCACATACTAGGGGAAGGCAACACATATACAATTAAGATCATTAAGAAACAAAACCATCACTTATGAGATAAGACCATCATTAAGTATAGCTATATCAACCATATATTCATATATCTCTTCTCCCTTTTTTTGTCAAAAGTTGACAAAGGGTCCCTGCTCAAACATAGAAAAGATCCCAGGTGATGTCCAACCATGAACAAACCACCGAGAACATGCTGCAAGGAGAGTTAGAATAACCATAAAGATAAACAAATTGAAAAACCAATTGATGAAACATGGAAGAAATAGGGTTAGCTAACAGAGATATATGCTAACATGCCATTCACATACAACATGATATTCAGGAACAACAAGTGTTTGAAGCATAACCATACTGATGTGTACCGCATATATAAACATAAAAAGATATCCAACAAGAGATAAAGCACATAAAACCTGATATCATGTATATATGCAATCATCCATAGCAGAAGATATAAGATATATTAACATATAAACCAACCATATCATGCTATAGAGTGAAAAACTGTACCAACTACGTAAACTTAAACATCAGTTTTTCCAAGTACACATTAAACATAAGAGCATACCAACTGATAACTGAAAAACATTTAAACATGCAAAAACAAAAAGAAATCCTAAACCTTGACAAAACTGCAAAGGACTCCTAGACCACCTCCACAGGGAGACCTAATTAAGATTATGTCAGTCATCATTGATCCATAGTGTGTTTCATGTCAAGCATTACTCACACTTTTTTCCTGAGCAATCAGCAGCATTATGATCATCCTAAAAAAAGAACATAAACATGAGTACCTTTTTACCTTTGCTCATCTTCAGACCTCCTCAAAGTAGGCGTTGGTTGCATCCTGTTACAAAGAACTGCTGCAATCGTTTACCCCTGAGCTGCCATAGAAGTTTGCACTGGTATTCCTTTAGTCACGTACTATGCCTTTCAGTCACGTATAACTCAAATCTATCAAGTTGATATATTTTTCATGCTTGATAGATCTCACACATTGGATCTCATTTTCGGGTTATCTAGGACACACAACCAATGCTTGCAACAGAATATAATGCAAAATGAACACAAACACGCATGGTAAAGCGTAAGCCTGATCACAAGATATAACATGGAGCGTACAACATGCGGTTATGCATAAACAACAATAGGATATTACCAGGAAAGCACTAAAGAAAGCATTGATCACATAGGTTCACAAACAAAAAGATGTGTGCCCATCACATAGGAATTAACATGATCTCAGTTCATGCCTCGACTACGCCAACCACAAATATACATGTGGTTTTCACTCTTATCGATGACATGCCGACCACTTCCATTGATGTTCACTCACTTATCATGTCTTTGAAATTATAGATCAAGGCATCACAGAAAACAAGATATACCAAACTTAAACCAAGGATATGACAAGAATGCGATACCGACACGGGTAACCTTTTCATGTCATGGTGAGACCAGGTATAAGAAAGGGTCACTTAAGCACATAAGCTTCTTGTTACCTGAAACACTTAAGATAAAGCGTGAAACACTGAAAACACATATATAAAAAATACAAATAAGTAAAACTTATATAAAAAAATGGCATCACACTACTTGTCTCATACATGTAACTGCCTACGTACCCCAAACAAGGAAATATAAAAAACGGGGTACAGAGGATCAGACGCCTCGTACTTCGGTTAAAGAGTTCACTTAGCACACAAGTACTAATGGACCCACTAAGAAGCACCCACTAATCAGGAAACGTAAGCATCCCTATAGACGCCCTGAGATAATAAAATCTCTGGTTGTCAAGGGGCTTGGTAAGGATATCGGCCTTTCAATGATTAATGTCAATATATTCCAAGGAAACCACTTTGTCCTCAACCAATTCTCGAGCAAAATGATGTCAAATATCAATGTGCTTCGTCCGAGAATGTTGGACTGGGTTCTTGGAAATATTGATGGTGCTGGTGTTATCACAAAATAAAGTCATGGTGTTCTGTGTGATACCGTAATCAGCAAGCATTTACTTTAGCCAAAGCATTTGGGTGCAACCACTACCAGCGGCCACATATTCTGCTTCACCAGTGGATAGAGAGATACAGGTTTGTTTCTTGCAGTGCCATGCTATCAAACAGTTACCAAAGTAGAAACAACCACCACTCGTACTCTTAGGATCCTCTACACATACAGCCCAATCAGCATTTGTATATCCCTTAATTCTACAGTAACCTGCTACATCTGCAGAAGTCTCAAACGGATACCACAATCCCAAACCATGTGTCCCACGAACATATCTTATAATCCTCTTAGTAGCGATCACATGGGACTCCTTAGGTTGTGCATGATATCGTGCACAAACTCCCACACTGTAAACTATGTCAGGACGACTAGCTGTAAGGTATAGCAAGCTCCCAATCATACTACGATAGTAGGTCACATCAAAATCTTTTTCCTGCTCATCCTTAGATATCTTACTGTCTTTGCTCATCGGGGTCTTTGCAGGTGTAGCGGATTCTAGATCAAATTTCTTGCACAAGTCTCTGGCATACTTGGACTGACTAATAAATAAACCACTATCTGTTTGATTGATCTGCAGCCATAGGAGGAAGTTCAAACTTCCTTCCATACTCATTTAATATTCACCTTTCATGAGAGCAGTAAACTTATCCCAATCTTTGATTTGTAGCACCAAACACAAGATCATCAACATAGACCTGAAAGACCAGCATATCCTTCTTATCTTTCTTGACAAATAAGGTCTTATCGATGCTTCCTCTAGAGTACCCAACTGAAATCATAAATATGGATAAACGCTCGTACCAGGATCTAGGAGCCTGCTTCAGTCCATATAAGGCATTTTTCAACTTGAACACATGGTTTGGATATTTTGGATCCTCGAAACCTTTTGGCTGTTCCACGTACACTTGTTCAATTATAACACCATTCAGAAATGCACTCTTCACGTCCATTTGGTACAACTTGAAACCCAGATGGCAAGAGACTGCCAGAAGTAGACGTATAGATTCCAGGCGAGCTACTGGTGCAAAGGTCTATTCAAAATCAATTCCTTCAACCTGTGTGTACCCCTGAGCCACTAATAGAGCCTTGTTTCTGACAATCACACCATTCTCATCAACTTTATTCTTGTAAATCCACTTGGTTCCAATAACATTGTCTCCAGGTGGTCTTTTTACTAATTCCCAGACATCATTTCTCTGAAATTGATTTAACTCCTCTTGCATAGTCTCAATCCAGGTAGGATCATTAAGAGCATCCTTCACATTCTTCGGTTCAACCTGAGAGGTAAAGCACATAAAAGAGATTTGTTGCTCTAATTGTCTCCTGGTTTGAACTCCTTTGGTGGGATCACCAAGTATCTGAGAACCTGCAACTTCTCCATAGACAGTTAGATGTTTGATCACTGGAGCGGTATCTACAGGTTCCTCATCAGGAATGGATGCTATATCTGATGAGCTGTTGGAAATGATCTCAGGTTGAGGTTCTTCACTAGATGTACTGGTAGATGGTGTAGTGAGAGGAAAGACTGATGCACTAGGAAGTGGAAGTTCTGAATCATCATCTGTACGCACAGGTGCACTGAAAGGAGCATCATCAATCTTCACTTTTACAATCTTTTCCATAGCTTTCCTCTCAAGATTGTAAACTCTGTAGGCCTTACTGTTATTTGCATACCCAAGGAAAAATCGTTTATCTGCCTTCCTGTCAAACTTAACAACATTCTCACGTTCTCTGTAGATGTAACATGTACTCCTGAACACCTTGAAGTACCCAGCCGTGGGTTTCCGGCCTTTCCATAGTTCATAAGGAGCAGTCGTAGTACCAGGTCTCAGGTAGACTCGGTTAATGATGTGGCAAGCGACGTTAACTGCTTCTGCCCAGAAATGTCTCGCTACTTTCTTATAATGCAACATTACAGTAGCCATCTCTTGCAGAACTCGGTTCTTTCTCTCAGCTACCCCATTCTGTGGAGGTGTCTTTGGTGCAGAGAATTGATGCTGAATACCCAAGTTGTCACAGTAGGAAACAAAGCTAGAGTTAATGAATTCTCCTCTACGATCACTCCGGATATGAACAATGTCATCACCTCTGACTGTAACAGCTCTCTTGCAAATCTTCTTGAACTCTTCAAAAGCATCACTCTTGTATCTTAGAAAAGCTACCCATGTCCACCTGCTGTAATCATCTACTATGACCAGAAAATAAGATTTTCCTCAAGACTTTCAACTTGAGTGGGACCAACCAAATCCATGTGAATGAGCTCAAGCGAATGAGTAGTGCTGATAATCTTTTTCTTCACATGCGAGCTTCTAACCTGTTTCCCAATCTAACCTGCGCAACACAATGTCTTCTCAGGATTCAAAGACAGCAAGTCACGCACAAGTTCTTTTGGACTGGTCTTTGCCAGATCTCTCAAGTTCATATGCCAAAGTCTTTGATGCCATAGAAGAGAAGTCTCATCCTGAACAAAGTTGCATTTAGCCACTGGTTCTTCAGCATTGATAGCATAACAATCCGCATTGGATCGTAGTCCTCTCATGAGAACCTTGTTCAAATCACGATCAAGAACTAGACATTCCTTTCTTGAGAATAAACAGAAATTACCCTTATCACATATCTGACTGATACTGAGCAAGTTATGTCCAAGACTATCAACAAGAGAAACATTACTGATCTTAGGAATGCCTTTGGATTGGACAACACCTTTCCCAACTATCTTGGCATTCATACCATCTCCGAAGATCACATTTACACTATCATATAGCTCATAGTCTTTCAGAAAAGACTTGTCTCCTGTCATGTGTTTCGAGCATCCACAATCAAGATACCACTTAGAAGTTTTTCCAGCTTTCAGAGCACACCTGACAACCAAACACTTTGCAGAATTTTTTGGTTGCCATACTGCTATAACTTTCTTCGGATAAGATTTGCTGATTAAGAATTCTTGATCTTTCTTCTTAGCCTCAAGGGATGCAACAATTTTTCTCAGTTCTAACTCTTGATCAACCCTCTTAGTAGCAAGCCTCTTCCTACAATATTTCTATAAGTTACCAGGCTGACCACAAAAGAAACAAGTGCGTATCCCACGATGTTGATTCAATCTCTGTTTAGCAGTTGATGTACCAAACTCTTTTACAACCCTGTATCCCAATCCGGCCTTATCATGAGGACTCTGAGATACCTTGAAAAGGTGATCTAGAGATAGAGTCTCAAAGGATGAAGTAGACACCTTTGTCTTCCCTAAGAGACCTCCATCCTCCTTAGCTCTAGAGTTAGAAACTCTTTCTCATCTGAAAGGGACTGGATTAGAGAAGTAAGTTTGGTAACTTGATCTTGTAACTGCTCCTTGTCACTTTGAAGATCCCGACTTTTATCATACAATTATCTGATTTTGACTTTGTTGATTTCAATTTTCTTTGCAGCTTTCTTGAATTCTTCATAGAGTTCATTGTATGCAGACTGAAGATCCTCTTCTTCTGAATCACACTTAGAATCATCACATTCTCTATTGTGGTCTCACACTCAAGCTGAGAACATGATATAGCCATGAGAGCTCTCTCAAAGAAAATATCATCAGTTTCTGAGTCGTTAAGATCATCCTGTGTGTTTGAACTAGAACTTGTTGTAGCTTCCTAACATATAAGTAGACTTGGCGAGATTCCAGTTTTTCCTGCAAAACTTACCCATCTTCTAAACCATTAAGGTCAAGACATCAATAGAGTCAATAAAACAAGTGAATTTGAAACTTAGAGGATTAAAGCAATCTGAAGAGATATCAGACTTAATAACATCTAAGCCTTGGTCTCTAACATGCTTAAGATTTTTTTCAGCTTGACATACGATATCAGGTAAGACAACAGGATTTATAGTTACAATAGCATTATCAGAGATAACTATTTTATCGATCAACACCATGTTTTACACTACATGAGCCTTTAAGGTCTAAACATATATCAAAGCAACTTCTCCTTTACTTCCAGAAGAGAAGATTCTTTCCGTCAAGATAAAGGAGTTTGTTCATACTATGACCCTCAGTCATGAACATCATTGTATGGATCTTTTTCCTCAGGTGTTTAAACCTTAAATGAGCAACTCGGCTCTGATACTAATTGATATCTCTACACAATGGTGCCCAAGCACTAGAGGGGGGGGGTGAATAGTCTATTAAAAAACTACTTAACAAAGTTCACCCCTAACGGATAAAACAGATACAAATAGATATATGCTTAGGATAAAAGATGCGGAATAAAAAGATCAATCCTAAGCAATCCTATCACAAGTATTAAAACAACATACAACACATATGTAGATGAAAGCAAAGGTGTTAGTCCTAAATCTCTACTTTTTTTTTTTGAAAGGTAAGCGGGGTTGTTAACGGGGGCCCGTACCCCTATATTATTAAAAAATAAAAAGGTACAATTAATGTCCCTCATTCTCTCTTTCACTCATATACATATGAACTAAACACATAGAGAGATACCTACTATTATAAGCTATGAAGCTAAAGCAGAAAAAACCTACACACACCATAGGTTATATGAGATCAATCTGACATCAGAGAGCTAATCTGGTGGTCCCAGGCCTTGGCCTATTTCCACCCTATTCAAGCTTTCTTTATATCTTTCTGGGCCTGTTCTCCCATCTATAGCCTAGTTGCTATTCAGATTCCTCACCTGTTGTCTGTCCAAACTATCCATAATATAATGGGATCCTCCCTCCCTTCAACCTGGACACCCTTAGGTGAACCCAAACTGTCCCCCCTTGCTCGGAAAGTATGCTTCCTCTTGGGGACCTCCCAACCCTCATTCTTATCTTCATGATGTGTGGTACCCTTGTGAGCTCCTTCACTGCTAACTATGGCCTTTCCTTATCTGTTGTACCCTTGAGTTTCCTCCATATTTCTGTCAGTGCATATCTCTTGAGTAGCTTGCTGCCTGTTAGTAATCCCCCTTAGGTTCTTGTTTTTGCAACCATAATGCTGCCCCTCTTTGTTGTTTTTCTTGTTGAGTCTTGGGACATGTGTTATTTGTATGACCAAAGATCTTTTATTTAGAACACCTTGTTGGTTTCCAAATGTATTCAACCTATACTTTGATTGCTTTCTTTTGGTCTAAAACAACTGTCACTTCCTTAAGGTATGTCCAATCATAGTTAATCTCTACACAAACTTGAGCAAAGGAAGTCCTCTCCATCGTCTCAGTGAGCCTATCTGGGTATAAAGGGTTCTCTACAACTCTAACAATCTGGCTGAACTCTTTATCATCCCACATTTCTAATGGAAGCCTCTTAAAAATAACCCAGATGGTTATGGTTTTCAACTCCTGTAAGTCTGCCTCATGGAATAGTGTCCAAGGTTGTACTAGGAACAATCTGCTAGCAATATGGAATGACCCCATGTCTAGAACCCTTTTCCTATCATCATCATTAGAGAATTCAAAAGTAAAAGAATGCTCACCATAAGCCTTCATGATGATCTGTTAGACCTTCCATGCTTTTTGAACTTTTTCTTTCACATAGCTATATCCAGGTCTCTGCCCAATGAAGCTTCCCATGGTGACATTGGCATCTACAGCAGCATCTTGACCTTCTAGAGATGAAGTTGTAGCTTGATCTTGGTGGATTCCTGTTTGCACTCCAAATCCTACTTGGTTTCTAACATTAAAAGTTGGATTATTACTATTAGTTATATTAGAAGTTGACTCACAAACAACCTGTAAAGTCAATTCTCCTCCCTTTAGACTTCCATTTCGAGCTGAATAAGGACTTGTATTTTTAGAAGTAGTAATAGATGCATTAGATACTACCTCATTAGGACTTCCAAACTGATTAGGACTAGAGCTTCCATTTTCATTTGTTTCCTTCTCTGTAAACATCCCAATTGAATTAGAACTTTCTGAATTAGGAAGTATAGCTATGATGTTGGGGTTTCCAATATCATTAGACTTCCCTAACTTAGGACTCCTAGCATCAGCCAACTTAGACTTCCTTAAATCTCTACTTTAATCAACACAACAATCTCCTAGTCCTTGGATTATTGTTCAACTAGATCTAGAAGATAAAAACCTTCTTAATCAATTAATCAAGTAATCCAATCCTAGTTCTAGTTTGTTGTGAAGTATGAAGGGGTGAGTAGCGAAAGAGGCACTCTCACCCTTTCCTCTACCACAATACAAACCAACTAAGAGATTGGTTAGATAAGATGCAGAGATTTCAAACTAACAAAAACATAAGCATAATAAGAAACTTAAGTAAAAAGAACCAAACCACAAGACAAGATTATAGTGGTACGGCCAATGAAGCCTACGCCCACTCTTCAAGTACTTTCTTGTATTAAGAATCCCAAAGAAAGGTGAACCTTCTTTATCTCTACACCACTCCCATTAGTGTTGGATTACAACTTGAAAGAAATGAACACAAGTCCCTAAGTCTTCAACCAAGAATCCACCTCTTGGATTTGTAGTAGGGTGTAGTCACAATTACCCTAACCTAGATCCACGGATCTAGGGTTTCACCAATCTTGTTGAAGAACAAATTGGGGTTTTTATCTTAAGAACAACCTCTCAAAAGGTAAGATGAGAAAGAAAGGTTTTAGCTCATAATGGGTTCATAGAACACCCATTTACAACATTCACTCTACTCTCAAAAAGGTTGGAAGATTGGTTTGAGTGAAGGAAGGAAGATGGAAGATTTCTCTCAAAAAGTCGCTCTCTACAAACTAGGGTTTGCTGCTTGATGCTCTTAAAGAAATTAGCCAAATCCTTAAGTTTCCCAAGTCAAAGTGTTGCTTTTATAATCAAAACCCAAATAGATCCGTTGGTCAAATTCAATTGACCAGCCTAGGGTTTTGGATGAGAAAACCGGAGAAGTCAGATCCGAATCAGACCCAATTTGGAGGAATTCCGGTCAGTCAGTCGACTGAAGACAAAAATCACATTATTGCCATTGTACATCAGTTGACTGATGATGTAGGTGCAGCTGGGAGATGATGGTCAGTCGACTAACTTGTTAGCACAAAGAACCCCTTGGTCATCAGTCGACTTACGTAGAGAACTGTCCTGGCTTGACTCGGTTTTTCCCGGTTGTCGCCGATCGTGTCCATTCTTGATGTCTTTAGCTCCGAAGCTTCACAGACACTTAAACAACAAGACTTAGACCTAATACAAGGACTCATAACTTTACATCACATGTGAAAAGTCCGTTTTACCCTTGTTTGTCACAATTCACAAGATATAACATTTAAAAAAAGTGTGGAAAATTATGAAAAATTTACTAAATTGCTAAAAATCACATAATTAACAAACATATATTGTCATTCATATAATAGATTTTAAAATACATGAGATTGATATGTAAATTGCAACATAAGACTCTCACAAAACCAAAACAACAAAAAATTAATTTTTTAAGGACTTAACTTATTAAAATATTACTATTACTACTCATTACTTTGTAAAGATTGTGTATATTAGCCGACACTTTGTTTTAAAATTAACCTTTTTGTAGTAAAATTAAATACATTAATGTAATAAATTGGTTAAAATTGAAATTTAATGGTGTTTGAGTTAGTTAGAGTCTGATTTGATTAAGTACTTATTATTTTCTAGGTTGCCTCGTAGTAGTGCTACGTTTAACGCCTTAAGCTAGTCAGGATGGGTGACACAAATTCTCACCCCCACAGAAAGCGAGCCACCCCTAAACAGAGTGATTTACTTTTTCATCCACTAATATTATTCATATAGAAATAAACTGAAAATGTTTGGATTAAATATTTTTCGTGAAGGTTCATTATATTTTGAACAAAAAGATAAATTATGTCGTTCCTTACATTTTTCTGAAATTTTTTGCATTTTAAATTTAAGTTTAATGTAATGTTTGTAAGAATTTCCATATAACTTTTTAGGAGTATCGAGAATTGTTCTAAAAAAAATAACTTATTTGTTCCTCAATGATCAATAAAATTTTGACACACTAACTTACATGTGTCTAGACTTAGGTTGCACCAAAAGAGTGTCAGGCTCATAGATATGATCAATTTGCTAAATTTCCTTGTTTTGTCGTATTTATTAAGAATAGGCAGGCCTTAAAGATTGAGATCACATGCGGCCTCATCAAGTAGAAGTTTATGGGATTGATTTGTTTTTACCCTATTAGAATTTGTTTGATTGTATTCCGAATGTGGACCAGATATGTATGAATAAACTTGTTCATTAAGTGTTGGTCATAAGATTCTCAGAAATTTTAAAGACATTCGTCAAGAGGGTAAATACTCATAAATTCTTCATCAGACATAGAGTCCACTGATTAGAATTGATGTATGTACCATATCCATTTCAAGGTTACTAACCATACAAACATCATAAGGATTATGTATTTGTTTTATATTAGTATTACTTAGTAGTTGATGTGGATAAGGAGCGTTAGGAAAATAATTAGATATTTTTGGTGCTCGGTACAATTATATTAGTTGAATGAAAATTATGTACCTCCTTACTCAAGAAATGAGGTGTAATTGCTTCGTCATGTTATCCTAACTTACTAGACGAAACCTCAAAATTTCTTACGATTTGTTTAGAGTTAATCATTGGTTGACAATATAATTTTTTCTTTTTGCGTCATGTTATCCCCATAATTAGATTGTTGTTGAGGGATATCTAGTGTCTTATCTATAGTATTATCCACGGGACCGTCATATTTTTCATAAAGGGAGTTACTTGGAACTAAATGTTTATTTGTAGGGTATTCTACATCATCATGTGTATATATAGTTCATTCGGTTCCCTCCAATTAAATTTTTTTTATATGATCTGTATGGGTGTAATTAAAATTAGGTAATTGACACTCATGATAGGGTTAACTTGTTTGTTTTGTATATAAAGATTTTTAATTTTTTCAACCATCTAAGTAAGATGTTGACATCTTTATTTTCCTGTTTAACTAGGATTTTTACATTGTTCACTTCTAGGTAGAGATATAAAATCTTGCTATTTTGTTGAGAATTTTTGGCATGGTAACCAAAGAAGTCATGAGCTTTATTTACAGTTCAACCTAAGAATTTTCTTCATTCATAAATCCTATAATGGTTTGAATCGCAGGAGTTAATCACATGTAAAAACATTAAACTAAAAACTCGGTCAGGATTTGATGATGTGGGCATTATATTTGAAGATCATTAAATCTATCCCAAGCATAATAAAATTCCTCATTTGTTGGTTTTTGTCTAAATGTTTGAACTCTATTTCGAAAATATATCGCTCTAGACACTGGATATAACTTTGTTAAGAATATAAAATTAAATTGTTCGCATGTTTTAATTGAGTTTTTGGCTAAAGAGTTAAACCATTTCAATGTTTTCTCGTGTAATGAGAATTTAAAAAGTTTAAGATGCGTACACACTGTTTCTAATTTACTTTCATTAAACGTGGAGCATTTCTTAGGAAATCTCTACACATGTGTATATAGGTTTTATTTATCATTATATTACGGGCAAATTTGTCTAAACCACACTCGAACATAGTGTACTTTGCATATACCACACATAAACAATTTAATTTGAGATTCCACTACTATGTTACCCATTCTGTTAGGTTAATGTTTGCAGACTAGGAGAGGGAAACTTAGAGATAATATTGAGGACTTAATACCTATTCTAACCTTGTTTTCTTCCTCAAAGTATTCTGAAATTTTTCTTGAAAATTTCTTCTTCTCCTTCTCTAATCTCTACACCAATAGAAAGAGTTTTCTTAAACTATCTCGATGCCTACTAAGCTAATTTTAATATTTTATCTTAGAAAGTTTGTTCAAGATGTAAATGCTTTGAACAGTGCAAGTTTTGATTTTAATTAGAAAAAATTCTTACTTTTCTTACTCATAGAGGTGAGGGTTTGTACTACTTTGTTGAGCAATGGGAGTTTATTTGATGCTATATGTGATTAAATTGCAAAAGATTAGTAATTTCAACAACGCTGAGTTTCGACTTCTTCTTCACACTTACACCTACCATTATCTCATTCTTATTATTTGTCAGATCATTATTAAAATTCAAATAACAATTATTGGTTCAATCTCCACACCTTTTTTATTTCTCACTAACTCTAAAAGTTTCCTACATTCTGTCAAAATTCAATTATTAATGTTCTTCCTCTAAATCTCACATCAATGCAAACATTCATTTATTGAAGTTTTTTCATTATTGCCAATCTCTTTCAATCCAAGGAAATTTTAAGAATCAGAAATTGGGGTTTTGTAAAGGTTCATCGAAGATTTGGCGAGATTTAGATGGAAGACGATGGACCCCACCAAGAGTTTTGTACATAGTTCAAAGTTGTTTATTATGGTTATTTCACAAACTATCCTCGTCAACAAACATTTTCATAACAGATTTTCTAATGGAGTAGTGTAAACTCAAATTAAAAAGTTTGAGTGTGGTTTATGCAAATATCATCATGTTCGAGTGTGGTTTTGGCAAATTCATGGGCACATTTTAATGAGGTCATAATTATTTTGAAAAACAATCCCTTCAGGTAATTATGACAAAACTATACAATTAGGATTTAGGAAGACCATTTGACAAAGGTGTAAAGAAATCTTGAAGTGTTTTCTCCATAGTTTAAGACATTATTATTAATCAACATATGATATACATTAGGGGATCTCTATAGTATAAAGTAACAAGCAAAACTAAAATAAGTAATATAACTATACTAACACAATGCAATAAGGCATACAATTTTCACACGTCAAATATGAAGATATATTAATTCGTCTTACGTGTGATTCGAGGTGTTTAGTATGAACGTACGTTATGAGAAATGACACAATCGTGTCTAATATACAAGGGGGTGAATAGTCATTTTTTTCAAATTTTACTGGTCAAGTCAGTTAGAGAGATACAAACTCGAGAAACAAAGAATAAACCAAGATGAAAATAAGAGATAATTAGATATAACCAGGATATATAGACATAAACACCTATGAGCATACAACTTTGTCTATCTAGAACGAAGGGATACAACTTGTTTATAGAAGTGGGTGTTTGATGTGCAAGCCCCACTTTCGCTAATATTGACACCCAACAAATTACAAGGAGCTAGTCTTGTTTATAGAGGTGGGTACTTTATGTGAAAGTCCTACTTCCTCAATCACCGCTCCTTACTAGATAGAATCAAGTAAGTATAGAAAGGGTGTTGTATCTAGTCATGTTTAAGAAAGAATAAACTAAATGAAAGCAAACAAAAGACAATACCAAGGTTTATAAAGGTTCGGCGCAAAGGCATACGTGCACTCTAAAAAAAGCTTCCACTAGCTCCTAGAAATCCAACCAAAGAATGGTAACATCAAGTACACCATTTCTCTCTCCACCAAATCTATATTGGGTGAATCTCTAGTTGACCTTCAACCTTAAAATTGTAGAGACGACTAGTCTCTAACCTAGACCTCTCTAGGGGTTCATCTTGAATCTTCTCCAAGAATAAAAAAAGTGGGTTTCTCTAGAAATTCCTCTTGATAGGATGTAGAGATAAAAATTATTAGCTCTCACTGTGGGTTATAGATTCCCAACAACAATTACACTCATATCACATATTAAATGAGAATTGAGGAAGATGGGTAGTGTAATTCTGATGATGTATGGATGGGTTTCAAGCATGTGCTCTTCTATGGTTCTAGAGTTGTTGAGCTACAACCATCAAAGCTTCTTCAAGCTATCTCTTCCCTTTTGTACCCATAAAAGAAAGTAGGTCTGTTGGTCAAACCTTAGCTAAAGAGATCAGGGTATTTCTTCATGGATCTTGGATCGGGCCAGAACCAGTTCCTGAAACACCTCATTGAGTCAACTCAACCTTAACTGCCTCAATGTTCTTCATGTGCAAGTTTTCATTATTTCTTCTCCCAAACCATGGATCTTTGTGTCTTTAATTCTTCACAGCTATTACAAGGTCACTCAAGAGTTACATACTCAAGTTTATATGAAATTATAATTTTGCCCTTGTCATAATACATAACATACAAAAATGGACTTTAAACGGCGAATGTGGGAGGAAATATTATTGGAAAATGACTAAATACAGTACGTAAATAGGTTTGAAGTGTTTAAAATGTGTACCTTGTTCCAAAAGCCTTAAAATCTTAATTTTTTA
>JABWDY010023529.1:27941-38954 GCA_013358455.1 Thalictrum thalictroides | reverse complement strand
CAAATTTATCTATATTATTTCTGTGGTATTTATTCACTTTTAGTCTTATCTGATTTAATCTGTTATGTATTTGTAAATATTGAAAATTGTTGATGAAAAATTCGATTTAAATGGTTTCAAAATTAGGGTTTTTTTTTTTTACAAAATTTCTTAGTGATTATTTGTAATATTAGGGTTAGTTCTGATGTTTATTTTGAATTTTATGTTATGAACAATTACTTATTTGTTTTTGGATTTATTATTTAGTGATTTTAAGTTTTAACATTCTAGTGATGTTTTATTTGTTCTTAAATAAATATTTTATTTTTTTTTAATTATGAGTAAGCTTTGTTTATGACTTCCTCGTAGTGGTTTTGATGAATCAATTGAACGTGTTGCCTGAGGATGCACATGAGTGTTCATGCTGCATATCACAACTACTTAGCAATAAGTTTTTTTTCACGTATATTGTGGGGATGTTATTGTAGACTTTGTTTTTGTGAGAAATTGGACTTTCATTAGGTTGCGCGCCTGTATTAACATGCTTGTTATCTTGGACTAAATCAATTTAGCTTTTTTTGGCAGGTCTGTAGTTTGATTTGTTTTTGTGGTTAGTCATCATGAGATTCAAGAGAGGCAGTCAAGTTGAAGTATTCAGCAAGGAAGAATTAAATTGTGGCTCCTGGCGGTGTGGTGAAATAGTTTCAGGTAATGGGCATAATTACGACGTTAGATATAGTTTGGCTGTTGGTGTAACAGGTGCTCCAGTTGTGGAAAGAGTGTCGAGGAAGGTGATCAGGCCTTCCCCTCCTCTGGTGCACAGCTGTAGGGACTTGGTTCCTGGAGAGCTTGTAGAGGTATTTGAGAGAATGTCGTGGAAAGTTGCTATAGTTTCAAAGGTATCTGGGGCAAATGATTTCATGGTTAGATTGATTGGATCTTCGCAGGAATTAAGAGCCCACAAATCTGAAATCAGGGTGCGGCAAATCTGGAAAGACGACGAGTGGGTCATGGTTGGAATGGTAAGATGAATCTCATTCTGTTCATTTTAGTTTCAGCATATGGTTTTTTTTCCCTCGATGTGCTATGTTTCGATAATATTATCCATTTTTTTTAATTTGATCTTGGTTGGTTTGAAATATAAGTTTTTGGTACCAGGTTGCAGAAGTCTTGATATGATTGATATATACATCTTCCTGTGGAATGTATAAATCTTATTGATGTATCAACTGGTATTAAATCTCCTGATTTAGTTTTGTTCATGATGTATATACTATATAGTCATGTAGGATTAGGGCAGCCATATTATCAATACTTGAAATTTTATCGATTTTTATGTTTATTTCTCGTTCTATGTTTTCTAAGTTCTTACTGTTACGTAATATCTAATGGTCTATGTGGTTTATTATGCAGAGTCTTGGAGGTGCAGATGGGAAATCTGATACAAGGTATTATCAAAGGCCCAGATGCAAAGTGTCAGGAAAATGTGCAAAGAGAAAACTGCATGAAGAAGACGACTGTTCTTTGGTAAAAAATACTGATTTTCAAGAGTCGCGTATGGTTTCCTCTAGAACTTTGAAGAAGGGATTACCTAATGGCTTGTCTTATATTGAAGCATATGGGAGAGATGGAGCAGTTGCGAAAGAATTTGGGCGTCAACAAATAGCTACAGAGCGTCCTTTCCCATTGCCAAAAAAGGTAGATGCTGTTGCTTCCCCACTATATATGTTGGGTGTAAAACACATGCGTGCTTCGTTTTACAACCAAATATCTGAAATGGATACAGAGAGAGCGGGACCAAATGGAGATAACTTAAAATTTAGTGATGCTGAGAGTAGTGCATGTTCTGTTGGTAGTTGTAGCATTAATAGCAACAAGCCCTATAGGTTACCCGAGTCTTCTGATTCAGATTGTCATTCTAGCGATGCTGAATCATTTTGTGGATGGAGATATGAAAAAAAATGTCACCTTCCCTCGAAAGAGGATTTAGCAGAGAAAATTCATAGGCTAGAATTGCATGCCTACCGTTGCACCATGGGAGCATTGTTTTGTTCTGGACCCTTAAGTTGGGAACAGGAAGAGTTAGTGACCAATCTACGTCTCATTCTTCATATTTCAAACGATGAACATTTGATGGAGCTAAGGAATTTAGTTTCTGGTGAAACAAACCCTATCACTAGTTGAGGGGATAATATTTTTTGGTTATATTGATGTCTTCGCTTTTATGATAGGATTTTTTTATTCAAGAGCCTCACATTTGTAAGAAGGAGAATAAAATGTGTAGTGTGTAGTTTTCCTTTATAGTTGTTCAACTTGTAGATATAATGTATTACATTGACTGAGAAATTATGTGTACTATAAGCACTCATACAAGGGAATGAAGCATTTTAATTTGAAGTTCTCACGAATCGTAATGTTGTCATTGATTCTTGTCTTCTAGAAAAGAATCTAGATTTATTGGATTAATCTATTGTATGACGATGATGAACGCCTGAAAATATTCTCTTTATCCTATTATAGTTTAACTGCATCTAACATATTATACTTTTTTTTATTTGGTGTCTTTCTTTGTTTGTATCCAAGTTGAGCTTATAACGGTGCATTTCAAGGGCATCCATTTCTTTCCTTCTGTTGTGCATCATTACGATGAATGTTCGAGTTGTTTTTTAATGCGACAAGTTGTAAGAGTTCTAATTAATAGAAAGCTTTATTAGGAAAAGAATAAGAAAAGTGGTAAAAGTTTTCCCTTCTCATCAGGAGAACAAAAGATTTCCCTTTTAGCATCTTAGACAAAGAAGGCTGTCTTTTTTATTTCCCATCAATATGGTTCTTTTAAAAGAACTTGGAAGTCTTTTTGAAAACTGTTTTTTATTGGCGAAAGTTTATAAGAGTTTAAATTCGAATACCCCAAAAAGGTGAATATTGTAAGGTTCACATTTCTTTTCTGTACGTTATTGTGTAATTATGTTTTTTTTAAATCTTTTGTTCTCCATTCAATGTAGTTTTTTGATGCCCTGAGTTAGCGATTGCTTCATGCACTTTAGTTCTGATATGAACATTTTCCTTGGCCCATTTTCAATTTGATTTCCTCGCTATGACCTAGGCACCTAGCAGCATACGGTTGCTCAGTTTTGAGGACATTATTGATACCTTCCCCTGCATTTTCCAGGGCCAAAGTTGGAGGCTTGTACATATTGCTTCTAAAGGTCTAAAGATGGTGGTGTGGTTTGCCACCTTTCTCCCAGTGTAGACTGTAATAGTGGAGCAATACCTGCATCCAAGTCTCTACAATTAAGATGCTGACGACCTTTTGGTCATTAGTTTCTTTACTTCCTTGACTTTTTCTCTCCAGGATGGCTGTGGATTTTACTGCACAATTTGAAGAGAGTGTTAGCAGAACCCTGTAAAAGCTCTGCTACAGGTGGACAGGTGGTGCTTGTAAGGTTTTTTTTCTTTTATCCAACTTTTTTATTCCATACAACTAAATCTTATATTTCTACATCTATCGATGGCATCACTACCCTTGTTGGCATGGGTGAGACAAGTTTTTAATTTTTTCATTTGTGCTTGCTGTTGTTCTTCCTATTGCCGTTATTTAAATATTGCATGCAGCAATGAACTTATCATCTTCCATTATCATTAACAATGGGCTTTAGGCTTGCTTTTATTTTTACTGCCATTGCATCGTAGCTCCTTCCTAAAGAGGATGTCTTTGGGCTACATATATCTGATGTCGGGATATTATTATTCCTTTCAAGATGCCTGGGCACCCATCCAATATCCAATATCATGTGTATTTTATTTTAACGAGATTAATGGAACTTATTTACTTGAAGAGGTAATCATATATTTATATCTATGTGCTCCTAGAGTATGAAAAATCTTATTTTTAAATAGAATAGATTTAAGGGAAATTTGATATGTAATTTTCTGCAATAGTGTGCATTTTCCAAAGTGCCTTCTACTGACTGTTGATATGTTATTTTCCCTTTCTGCAAAAGCTCTGAAAATTGAAGTTGAGTGAAAGTATATTTTTATCAACTATAACATCTCATGGGAAATTGTATATGACACTTTTAGTACTTAATATTACTTTTTTGGGTTTTTTGTTAGATATGCACACTTCCCCATCTGAGTCTTTGACGGTTGGAATTATTTCCGCTGGGAAATCTTCACTGGAAGATAAATTTTCCAGAAAGTATTTTTCTTGCAAAAATAAAATTTAAAGGGAAATTGAAAACTGAATATGCATTACAGTTTCTGTTGTTTCTTTTATTTAATGTTGAGTGGTGGACTTGCGGTATGCATTCATGCTACAAAACAGTTCAAGCTTAATTACATCAAGTTGAAAGCTCAAATACTAAATGTGTGGTACTGGTAGAAACTAATTGGAACTATTGATGGATTTTCTGTAGGAACATTGGTCTAGTTTCTTAATAGTTATTGTTAGAAGATTCGTGGTCTGTATTTCCTATGGTTATGTAGTATTTCTTATGTTGCCATGTCTTTCCCAATTACATGGATCATGTTGTTGCAGGGTGCATAAGGTCTGTTTCACATAAACACGGGATAAAAAATCCTTATCTTAAGTGTTTTTAGGATTGGTCTTTCTGCAGACTTTTCTGCATAAGGACTGCTGATGGCAAAAATATTCCTGAACCTTTAGGCGTGAATAGTTGGGTATGTGAAGGCTGATGGTGGTTGTGTTGAAATGAAAACCCTTGCTCTAGATTTCTAAAAGCTATGGTAAGGTCACTGATATCTCATTTGATTATATGTCAAATGCCCAGATGATGTCGGGATTTTGTCAAAGATTACCTTTCCTTTTTTTTTTTTTTCTATCTGGAAAACCTGATTCCTTCTTCAGTAGTTATCTTTGTTGTGTTAGTGGGGAGAACCATACTTATGAGTTATGATGAACTCTATATTCTTTGGTGAGGATAATATTTTGTAAAGACTATTCACAAGAATAAAACTCCTTTTCTTTGTGGAGTGAGGGATACCGATAATTGTTGTTCGATAACCCCCACTTGTTTGAGTTTATTTGATCCTATGGCTAACACTAAAGATGTGTGTTCGTTTTTCATGAGGAGTTGAGTAAAGCTGAAGTTCTTAGTAGTATCATGTCAACCGACCTTGACTTTAATGCTTTATATGCTTGTGTGAATTTTCTATGATCTTGATCGACTTTCGCTTGCCTTGATTGATATGCATGTTGGTAGACGGTTTAGATACTTACGTGGCTTTGTGTACGTTGGGTTGGTGTTTGTGCTTGATTTGTTTGTGGTCTTTTTTTTGTGGTTATTTTGTCATGGTTTGCTACTTGTGTTGGGAAAGGATCCTTGAGGGTAGCTCTAGATGAGATAGTGTTGGGAAAGGATCCTTGAGGTTATTTTTATGGTTATTTTGTCATAAAACAGTAACATTTTAGTCTAAATGAAGTGCTAGATCAAAGAAGTTTTAAAGTGAGAAATTTTTATTTTTTTTTTCCTGATTGGCAAGTGGGGTTGAGGAGACCTTACCCTTTAAAACTACGTGAGGAAACTTTTTATAAACCTACAACCATCTCACTTTGTGAGAAGGATGTAACCGTTGAGCCACAGGCTCGTATGCAACCCTTATTTCAATTTTGGCACCAATGGTCTATCCCTTATTTCGATAAGATGTCTCAAACTCCAGCCCTCCAATTTCATTTGTTTCATGTTCAGAGTTATTCATATTCCATACTGATTTATCTGTTGCTTCTATGTATACCCTAGGAAGAATCTCACCATAGCTTCTGGTGAAATAACGTCAATGTGGTTTACCTCAGCTTAATCAAGATATTTACCACTTTCTGGTTTCACACCAGACACTGTTTGGCTGTGATGACAATAAGATGTCCCGCATGCCAACCCCTTACTTTAATCTGTTCCATGTCAAGCATCATTGATATTGATGTCTTGTTTATCTCTAGGCACTCATACCTCAGCTTCAACCTAGGGAAGATCCTAATCTTTATCTCAGGAAGAAACCTGATCATTGCTTCTAGTGGAAATAGTTGTTTTTGGCATATGCCTTAAGTCTTTTTTGAAATCTTAAGTCTTTTTTGGATTTGATGAATTAGGAGATGGGAAATCCGAAAGGGAGATCAGTTCTGCATGGCATAGGCTTGGATTAGCTCCAGGGGAGTATGTAACGCAGATCCAGTGTGTAAGAATGCCTATGAGAATATAGTTTTGACATTCTCCCACATCAATGGAATTTTGAATCAAAACTGTTAGCTGATAGTGACAAACTAAGATTACAACCTATGGCCAAACAAACCATTGGAGGGGCTGCACAACTGCCTTACTCATTTCTCCTGCATGCTTATTCCAGTTCGTTCTGGTTGATCCAACTGCTAAAAGAATTTATTTGTATCATAATAGTTCTAGGAATGTCTCTCTAGTCTCCACTCTTCTAGAAAGTCCCACTAAGTAGTACCTTCATTCTTAAGAAGGGCCCATAGTTCCACTTGTAGGCTTCTAGCACTGATCTTGCGTTTTTTGCTTGTTAAGAGTAAATTTGTTTCAGCAAAAAAATGAGAGCAGGTTACATATTGAAAGTTACAATTTCAAATGACAAGAGAATGAGAGCAGGTTTTGCTCACCATGCTCCCTGGTGCTCTATTTAGTAAACACGTGCCCTTATTTTCTTCCTTTTACATTACGTACAGTTAGAAATTCTCACTTACAGTTGACATATCTACTCTTGTAAGTAAGTTAAGAAGAAAGAGAATCATAATTCTCTTCCAACAAAATGAAGATATAAACAGGGAGAAAGAACCAAATTTTTTTTGTTGTGGACTTGTGGTTGGGTTTTTCGTTGAACAAATTTCTGTGCATTGCTCACTTATGCGTTAAACATCTCATGAGGTTCTTGATGGATGCGTACGATATCAAAAATCAATATTTGAAATCGGGTTAAATAAAGAATGTTATTCAAAGGATTGACTTCTTTGAGGCATGGCATGATGATATAAAGAAGTTATAATATTTTTATTTTTGATTAATTTTGTACAAACATAAAAGAAAGATGATGACTTAGGTTTTTTAAATTTCATGGAGAAAATAAGAAATGATTGAGCAGTGAGTAGGGGTGTAAATTTCATCCTTAATTCCGATTTTTTCGATTTCCGATCCGATTTTTTCCGAATTTGGAATACAATATACTAGTTCCGAATTCCGATTTTTCGATTTCTGATTTTTTCGAAATATATTGGAATGGAATTGGAACTAGTTTTATAATTCCGATCCGTTCCGATTTCCGAAATATTTTTATCATTAAAATATTTTATTAAAATTTACATGATGTTGTTCTATAATTTTATTCTAAAGAACATTCTTGGTGTGGTTAAATAGTAAATTGACTTATAATAAAATAAAATAAAATCTTACTACAATATTTTTGATGTAATTGTTTATATAAAAATTATTATACATGATAGTACTAATGATATATAACGTTGAGCTTAGTATTCGAATTTGATGAAAGTAGAATAAATTATCCTTTGGAGAAAAAAAACTATAAAATTTTAGGGTTTACGAAATTTGTTTGATTGTACGTTAACTATTGTTATTGCTATAATCTTTTGGTGATAATAAACTATATTTCCAATTTTTTCCGAACGTTTATTCCGATATTTTCAAGTTTATTTTTCGAATTTTCCGATACTTTGAATTCCAAATTTTTCGATTTCCGAAATTCCGAATTTGGAAGTAATTATAGAGTTCCGAAAAAAATTGGAATGGAATTGGAAGAAAATTTTCATTTCCGATTTATTTTTTCCGAATATGCTATTTCCGATCCGATCTGGCCGATTTACACCCCTAGCAGTGAGAATGAAACCAAAATTTAGCAGTGAGAAGAAGATGCAAGATTACGAAAAGTTTCTACTGTACTTCAATTGAGAAAAAGATTTCTTTATTTTGTTTTGAAGGATAAATGTGTAAATCTTCTTATTGATGAAGAGATGTCAGCCATTTTTATGCTCTACTGCTGCTATCTATCTTAAGTTGCACCCTAGCTTTTGAGTGATCAGCTGCTCCTTTTTTTTTTACCCTGTTTAGTTATTTTTCTTGTGGTAAAGAGAACATTATCTTCTCTTTTCCATTTTTCTTTCCTTTTATGGTAAATCTGAACGGGAAGATGATGGTCAAACAACGTTAACTGTATTTTCGATCAGATTTCACCATGTCTTATGTTTCTTTTGGCTTTGATAAAAGGCCAAACTCTTACTTGTATTCTGCCTCTGCTAATTTGGTGGAAGTTGGATCCTTGAGGAAGGATTCCACTATTCAAAAAGATGTAATCAATAATGATAGATTTGGAGTCTCGTTCGCAGCTAAGGTTAGAGGTGGGCAACCCCAGCAAATCAATGTGGAAGAACTACCTTTGCCAACGTTGAAAGGCAACATGGCTTCCATTCATTTGACAAAAGTGTTGTTGAAAGAGGTCGACAGTACTGCAAGTTTAGCCTTGTTGGTAGGCTGGATTTTCAGAAAATTACTCTTGAGGAGGTTAAGCTCATTGCTTTGGAGAAATGGAGACCATTAGGGGACTGGAAGATTGTCCCTCTAGGCAAAGGATTCTTTATGACAAGGTTAGTGTGTGAAGACGACTACAGGAAGGTTTGGAGTGGAGGTCCTTGGAGATTCAATGACCAGACCTTGAGGTTATCTAAATGGACTCCGGAATTCGATCCAAAAGTTCAAATCAAGTCAAATGCTCTAGTTTGGGTAAAATTTCCCAAACTTGGACAACAGTACGGGGATTACGAGATCCTTATGTCATTGGGAAGAACTCTTGGGTATCCAGTGGGAGTAGACAAGCACACTCTTGAAAGAGATTACGATTTTTTTGCTTCTGTTCTAGTTGATAATATCTTTCTAAGACTATTCCTTCACAAATATGGGTTGAAGAAGAAGAGGGTGTTTCATTTTTACAAGTAGTAGAGATCCAAAAACTATGTAAGTTCTGTGGCCATTGCAAAGTTGTTGGTCATCTGGTCTCTAATTGCAAGGCCCTGAAGGACATTCAGAAGGATAATACAGAAAAAGAATAGAATGGGGAGGTGGTAACCACCAAGAAGAAAAGGAAGAACCAGAAGAAGAAAAAAACAGATCAACTGTTGGGGACTAGTGGTGCCAAGGATTCACAAGGAGTTCCTGTGGCTTCTGCAGAACCAAGCCCCCTTAACAAAGAGACAGAAGTGACTAATGAAATTGCGGTAGATCAAGAGATAGGCAAGCAACAGGTATCACCTACAGTTAGCAAGTTTAAGGAAGCAATTGGTGAAGCTACTTCACATTCTCTGGCTAGGGTGGCTCAACCAAACGAAGTGGAGGCGTACGGGTTGAGCTTTCATCTTGTGGAGAAAGCATGTCACCTGCACCATCTCTGGTAAGATCTCCTACTGATATTTCTACTCAATGGTGCCCAAGCACTAAAGGGGGGGTTAATAGTCTATTTAAAAACTACTTAACAAAGATCACCCCAACTGATAAAACAGATACAAACACAGATATGCTTAGGGTAAAAGATGCGGAATAAAGAGTTCAAACTTAAGCAATTCTATCACAAGAAGTAAAACACCATACAACACATATGTAGATGAAAGCAAAGGTGTTAGCTATAAATCTCTACTTTAATCAACAAGACAATCTCCTAGTCTTTGGACGCTTGTTCAACTAGTTCTAGAAGATAAAAACTTTTTTAATCAATGAACCAAGTAATCCAATCCTAGTTCTAGGTTTGTTGTGGAGTATGAGGGGGTGAGTAGCAAAAGAGGCACTCTCACCCTTTTCTCTACCACAATACAAACCAACTAAGAGATTGGTTGGATAAGATGTAGAGATTTCAAACTAACAAACACATAAGCATAATAAGAAACTTAAGTAAAAGGAAGCAAACCACAAGACAAGATTATAGTGGTTCGGCCAATGAAGCCTACGTCCACTCTTCAAGTACTTCCTTGTATTAAGAATCCCAAACCAAAGGTGAACCTCCTTTAGCTCTACACCACTCTCATTAGTGTTGGATTACAACTTGAAAGAAATGAAGACAAGTCCCTTAGTCTTCAACCAAGACTCCACCTCTTGGATTTGTTGTAGGGTGTAGTCACAATTACCCTAACCTAGATCCGCGGATCTAGGGTTTCACCAATCTTATTGAAGAGCAAATTGAGGTTTTTCTCTTAAGAACAACCTCTCAAAAGGTTAGATGAGAAAGGAAGGTTTTAGCTCACAATGGGTTCATAGAACACCCATTTATAACATTTACTCAACTTTCACAAAGATTGGAAAGATTGGGTTGAGTGAAGGAAGATGGAAGATTTCTCTCAAAAAGTCTCTACAAACTAGGGTTTGCCTCTTGATGCTCTTGAAGAAATTAGTCAAATCCTGAAGTTTTCCATCTCAAAGTGTTGCTTTTATAGTGAAAACCCAAATAGATCCGTTGGTCAAAGTCCATTGACCAACCTAGGTTTTTGACTGAGAAAACCGGAGAAATCAGAACTGAACCGGACCATTTTGCTGGAAATCCCGTCAGTCAATCGACTGACAGCTAAAATCACTAAACTGTCATTGTATGTCAGTCGACTAAAGAGAAGCAGACAGCTGGACCTTGTTGGTCAGTCTCAGTCGACTGACATTCAGCTTCAAGAAACTCTTATACCATCAGTCGACTCATGTTCAAAACTGTCCTGGCTCGACTCGGTTTTTCCCGGTTGTCGCCGATCGCGTCCATTCTTGATGTCTTCAGCTCCGAAGCTTCAAGGACACTTAAACAACAAGACTTAGACTTAATACAAGGACTCGTTACCTTACATCACATGTGAAATGTCCGTTTTACCCTTGTTTGTCACAATTCACAAGATATAACATTTACACCTTAATTCTTGATAGGGTGCTTGAAACACAGTCCTCAGCTGGAAGCAGGTTCCAAGTTTTAAATGAAGCAGAGGAGGTTTTAAGCAAGGTAAATAGGAGGAAGAATAAGTCTAAAAGAGGGGGG
>JABWDY010023521.1:17597-32325 GCA_013358455.1 Thalictrum thalictroides | reverse complement strand
AAAAAAATCTTAATCGATCGACTTTAAGAGGTCGAGTAAAAAATAATGTTTGTTTGTCCATTTTTTCTCTCTCCCAAAATCTAAAGTTGGTCTCCACCGCATCACCAGTAAATTCATATATTGATTTTTTGCCAAAATTAAAATAATTAAAATATTTGGGTTTTTGGACAAACAAAAAGAATAACTCCCCCGAAAAATAAGGCTTCTTGGGGGATCTTGGATTTGATTAAGTCTATGCAAGCTGCAAACCAGGCCCAATAGCCTACTATCAGGCCCAGGTAGTCTTTCTTCAACCTTCAACGAACTTCTCTAATCCCCTAACCATTTTGATTTCGAAATACTGTATTTTGATTTTAATCTTCATGGTTCCACTTCTGGGTGTAGTTCGTTCTGTTGTTGGTGGTGTTCCTTTTTCTTCTTCTCCTTCTTCTTCATTAACTTGTTTTGCTAATTTTAGAGGAAGTAGTAGATGGTCTTCTGCAACTATATTCTCCAACCCCTCAATCCCAATTCGCAGATTCAACAAAGGGTCTCTTTCTCTTCGAGCTTCTATTCATTCCAGTAAGTTTTCTTACATTTCTTATCCTTCCTTTTGTTGAATATCTGAATAGAATTCATTAACACCTTATTTACGATTTGGATCATTTTATTATCTTTGATTCTTTAATGTTTTGAAATATAGAAACAAGTAAAACAAAGGCATTCTTCATGCTTCATTGTTCATCTAGACATCTTGTATCGGTTTCCCCTAAATATCTTACACATCTCTATAATGTCTTCTTATCGCATTGGTTCACCTCTTCAACTGCACTTTCTTACTCTTCTCATTCCCTCCCCATCACCTATAACCAAGATACTAGCACTAATATCAATACCCTTGATCATTTACTTAAAAACTGTTCTACTTTTCGTGGAGTCAAACAGATTCATGCTCAAATTATTCTCACTGGAACTAGTTCATCAGGGTTTTTAGTGGCACGACTCTTATCTGTTTACGCACAATTTATGCGCCTGGATGACGCGCAGAAGGTGTTTTGCAACACCCCCATTGAGTCCAAATCAAATATCTTGTTATGGAATTCTATCTTAAGAGCTAATGTCTCTAATGGGTATTTTGAAAAAGTTCTAGAACTTTATTTTCAAATGCTAAGTCTTCGTGTTAATCCTGATGGGTTTACCTTTCCTCTTGTAATAAGAGGATGTGCTTCTATGGGTAATTCGAAGTTATGCAATATTGTTCATAATCATGTTGTTGTATCGGGTTTTGAATCTCATCTTCATGTTAGTAATGAAGTAATTGGGATGTATGGGAAGCTTGGCCGTATGGACTATGCTGAGAAAGTTTTTGATAAGATGCCTTATAAAAGTTATATATCCTGGAATAGTATGGTTTCGGGGTTCTCGAGGAACTATGATTGCGAGAGTGCTGTCAAGATATATGGGCAAATGGAAGTGGAAGGATTGGAACCTAATGTAGTGACGTGGACATCGCTCTTGTCAGCACATGCTCGATGTGGAAGGAATGAGGAAGTCTTGCATTTTTTTCTTGAGATGAGGAGGAAAGATATTGGGGCAACTGCAGAAGCAGTTTCTGTTGTTTTGTCTGTTTGTGCGGACTTGGATGCGCTAACCAAGGGTAAGGTGATCCATGGGTATGTTATTACTGCCGGTTTTCATGGTTATATATTTGTAAATAATTCACTAATTTCCATGTATGGGAAGCATAAAAATTTACAGGATGCAAAAGTTTTGTTTTCTGAGACAAAGATTAAGAATCTAGTGAGTTGGAATGCATTGTTATCGTCCTATGCAGAAGCTCATATGTGTGACGAGGCTTTTGAGCTTCTCTCACAATTAGAAAGTTCAGAACAACTGATGATGAGGCCTAATGTAATAAGTTGGAGTATAGTAATCGGAGCATTTGCAGCGGTAGGACGAGAGGAAGAATGTCTGGAACTATTCCGTAAAATGCTACGTAGCAAGGTTGACGCTAATTCAGTCACAATTGCCAGTGTCTTGTCAGTATGTGCAGAATTGGCAGCTTTGAATCTAGGCAGGGAAATCCATGGTCATGTGATAAGATTTATTATGGATAAGAACACATTGGTAGGAAATGGGTTAATTCATATGTACTCAAAGTGTGGTAGCCTCAAAGCAGCGCGTTTAGTGTTTGATAGGATCAAATGTAAGGACTTAATTTCTTGGAACTCGATGATTGTTGGGTATGGGATCCATGGAAATGGTGAGGACGCTCTTATCTCCTTCCATGAAATGATTAAAGCTGGATTGAAACCAGATGGTGTTACGTTTGTTGGTGTTCTTTCAGCTTGTAGCCATGCTGGGATTGTCAATGAGGGCAGAAGACTTTTTGATCAGATGACCAATGATTATTTTATCAGACCTCAAATGGAACATTATGCTTGTATGGTTGATCTTCTTGGGCGAGCTGGATTACTGGAAGAAGCAAGTGAGCTTATAAAAACTATGCCCTTTGAGCCAAATACTTGTGTCTGGGGAGCTTTACTGAATTCATGTAAGATGTATAGAAATACAGAAGTAGCAGAACAAACTGCCTTTCATATTTTTAACCTTAAGTCAGATACGGCTGGGAGCTACATGTTGCTCTCAAATCTTTATGCTGCAAATGGAAGATGGGAGGACTCTGCAAAGGTCAGAATGTTAGCAAAAAGTAAAGGTTTAAAGAAGAGCCGAGGTCAAAGTTGGATTGAAGTGCAGAAGAAGGTGTATATGTTTTCGGCTGGGAGCACTTTGCAGGAAGAATTTCACGAGATTCTTAAAGATTTGTGTTTTCAAATGGAGAATGAAGGTTACACACCAGATAAGAGCTTTGCGTTACAAGATGTGGGTGAGGAGGAGAAGAAGCAGATACTGTATGGGCATAGTGAGAAGCTAGCGATTGCATTTGGACATGCTAATATCCCTATGGGGATGCCAATCAGGGTCATGAAAAATCTTCGTGTCTGTGGAGATTGCCATAACTGGACCAAATTCTTTTCAAGGATGACCAAGCGCGAGGTTATTGTTAGAGATGGGCGACGATTTCATCATTTTATTGAAGGATCATGTTCTTGCAAAGATTACTGGTGAATCGGTACAGTATCCTAACTCCATTATTGACATTAGGGGCATTGTTAAAGGTGGATATTTGCTGAACCGTTGTTTAAGAGGTTTTATTATTTTCAGGAAGGCTTTAGTACCGATGAAAAACTTCATTATGCCAAAATTAAATAATTTTCCTGCAACTAGTAGTAAAGAAAATTTGGAGAGCCTTTCTCTCTCACTCTCTCTGTTCTCGTCTTGCATCTCTTTCTTCTTCCTGACTCATGTTTTATCATAGATAAAAGTTTTGTAGTTTTAGTCCACTTAATAGCAATGTGTCAGTTTGCATCTTCGAATATTAGAGAACCTTACCTAGAGTCCAAATAAAAGAAATTATTTTTTATGTTATTAATAACTGCAACTTTTTTAATGTCCCTGCCATATGGTGATTTTGAAGAATGGTTAAGATTGGCACACTAAGTAGGAGACATGGAAATTAAATGTTAGCGTGTAGGTTTTGAATTTTGTTGCACATGCAACAATGTGGTTGGAACAGTCACTAGCTGCTTTACAGTTGCTCTATATCCCTTGAGTTGTGTTTTAAAACTCATGTTACTACTTTTGTTTATTTTGGGCATTTTGATATGATTATATTCTTATACGATTAAGAAAGATCAATGAGTTTCATTATGTTAATTCATTCCATGGCAAAGTATTTTTCTGTTATTTTAGTTAAGTATGTACAGAATTTTGGATGGTAATAAAGTAACTTCCCAATGCACCACAGATTCTGCTGGGGATACTGAGGTACAAACGCCGGTGGATGAGTCTGAAATCATATTTATAGGCACTGGAACTAGTGAAGGTATTCCGCGTGTGAGCTGCCTTACTAATCCGTTGAAGAAATGCGCGGTATGATTCAAGAGCTTTTGGTCTTGCGACATTTATAAGAACACAGTATCGTAAAGTTGCCTTTCATACCTTTAATTTGTTGGCTTCTTCAGGTGTGCTCAAAAGCAGTAGAACCTGGCAATAAGAACAGAAGACTTAACACAAGCATCCTCATCCGCTATGCCAAGTCGCCGGAGAAATATAATATCCTTGTAGATGCTGGAAAGTACGTAAAAGTAATATCCTATCATATTATTTTGCCTATCATTAGTACTCCCATTGGTCATATATAGTTTTTAATGTGTCTCATTCTCACTCAGCATTACATCCCTGCTATAATTGAACATCATTCCTTTTCCAATTAATTCTACCCGTATATATTTTTTTTTCAATATATATATTTGCGTGTTTTTTATTTGAATCTGTCATTTGTTTGTGATAGTTACAATCATTTCTATAATATGGCATTGTACCCCAGTTCATTCATATATGACAATGTTATGCTGATATGATGCAATTATGTAGATAGTATTAGATTTTACTAATAGGTTTAGGATTTCTAGCCCTTTCTATATTATTTTTTAATACTTTGTTTGGTTCACGGTATCCAAATTCCGAGAAACCAGAGGGTATTGTTGGAATAGATTGTAGTTACAGAAGAGAGGTAGAACCAGAGTCCAAAATAGATGGAATTCTTGAGAGATCACCATTGGACAGACTTGTCCGGACAGATATGGAAACTGGTTTCCATTTTGTATTAAAGGAAACCTAATTCCTTCCACCATGTCTACTTCAGAATCTGCTTTCCTATATTTTCTCCTAACTTATCAAGATTTGGCCTCACTTTCTTGGAATCTGAATTTCATCCAACCGGACATTTATAATTTTCGTCATTAATATTTAGGTAATTATTAGAAGTGTCTAGAAGAGTCTTTTTATGAGTTCTAATAGGTTTAGGAAGTCCTTTTAGTGTTATATATGACTTAGGATAAGTTTTTAGGGTTTTAGTCGGTTTCCTAGTTGTTATCAAAGAGTTATATCTATATATATAAAGAAGCTTTAAGGACGAAAATTGAATTATTCTATTAATCAATCAACTTATTATTCAATCGATCAGAGAGAGTTCTCTCCTATTTTAGTTTTTGTTGAATCCTCGTTTGAGAGCGCACACACCACAAACATGGTTAAAGAAAACAACTTCGTTACCTATGATCAACTAGATCAAAGGTTTAAGGAGTTTGAAGATAGCTTGCTAAAGTCCATGCAAGGGATGATTAATATCGCTTTCGCTTTCGAGGAGCGTAACAGGAAGAAAAAGGAAGAAGAACAACCCCTGCACCAGTCTGTTCCAAAAAAATCAGAGGGACAGGGTTCTTCTTGTGTCCTTGAAGTCACAGATAGCAATGGTGCTGTTGATATTAGAGATTCCCATTGTGCTCCAGTCAAAGGAACACAGTTTGAGACAAGGTCTGGTGACCCGGCTGCAGGAGCATCAGTATTAGCATCCCTATCAAACCATAAAAAAGATTTCTCCCATCCACCACCTGGTAGTAATGCAGAGGCTATAGAGCCAGAGATGAAATCATCTCCTTTGTCTTTAGGTAAAGTGTCAGAAAGCTGTATGCCAGATCTTGATACTAGAAGCAAATCCAAGATGGAAAGCTACAAATATAATGAAACTGGGAAGAATCAATGTGGAGGACCTCTTCAGGAAGTGTTTGCTCGATCTTCTGGTGGCTTTGAAATAAATGGAAACATGGTCAAGGTACATGATGAGCAAAAAGAAGTTGGGGAGCTCAAAGAATCTTATGATCTTGAAGCCTTTAAGGACAAATTACAGCAAGAAATTCTTCTTTCCAGTGACATCGAAGCGTCTTTTGAAGATTTTCCGTATTATCTTAGCGAATCTACCAAGAATCATTTGATTGAGTCTGCATACATATATTTAAAGCGTCAGAAGTTTATAAAGTTCACTTCGAATCTTCGTATAGTAGGCCCACGGATTTTGTTAACAGGTCCCATAGGTTCTGAAATTTATCAAGAAACCTTGACTAAGGCCTTAGCCAAATATCTTGGTGCGAGATTGCTTATAGTCGATTCCCTGCTGTTACCTGGTGAGTTTATTACGAAGGATTTAGAACCAAGCAATAAAGGGTCAAAATCTGAAATATGTGGAATACTTGACAAGAAACGATCTGCGTCACAGCAAACAAAACAAGCTTCAAGTGCTGAAGGAGATGTTGTTCGTTTATCTAATTTAAGACAAGTTATGCCTAAGCAGGAGGCATCCACCGCTTCATCCAAGAATAACATGTCCAAAAGAAGTGAAATAATGAATTATTTGGCTAACTCATCTGGTTTCCTCCCTCTTCGGCAGCTTCAGCCTACTTCATGGAAAGGACCCAGTCACGATGATGGATCCTCTAATTTTGACATAGGTCACTCTGGTGAAGTCGAAACTGAAAAACTTGTCATCAAGGAACTGTTTGAGGTCGCTTCTACTGAAAGTAAAAAAGACTCCTTAATTATTTTTATCAAGGAAATTGAGAAGTATGTGTTAGGGAACACAGAGGCATGCACATTCCTCAAGGCGCAACTCGAAAAGCTCCCTGAAAATGTAGTAGTTATTCGTTCAAATACCCAGATGGATAATCAGAAGGAAAAGTCACATCCAGGTGGTCTTTCATTTAGCAACCAGACAGCTCTTCTCAACTTTGCTTCTCGGGATAATTTTGGTAGGCTACAGTACGAGAAAGGCCAAGAGTATTTGAAATCATTAAAGCAACTAAAGGAATGTTTTCCAAATGAAGTGACAATACATCCACCCCAGGATGGCGCTCATCTTATACATTGGAAACAACAGTTGGAATGTGATGTTGAGATTCTCAAAGCAAAGTCAAACCTTGCTAGTATACAATCAATTCTGAACCGAAATGACCTGGATTGTGTTGACCTTGAAGCACTTTGCATAAAAGATCAAGTACTTACAAGTGAAAGTGTGGAACAAATAGTTGGCTGGGCTTTAAATCATCATGTCATGCAGAATCCTGATGCTTCAAGTGAAGAAAATAAGCTTGTGATTTCCAGTGAAAGTATTAAGTATGGACTCAACATGCTACAGAGTACTCAGAATAAGACCAAGACTGTGAATAAATCACTCAAGGATGTGGTCACTGAGACTGAGAAGAAAGAGAATGTGGTCACTGAGACTGAGAAGAAAGAGAATGTGGTCACTGAGAATGGATTTGAGAAGAAACTTCTAGCTGATGTCATCCCACCTAATGATATTGGAGTTACTTTTGATGACATTGGAGCCTTAGATAATGTGAAGGACGCATTGAAGGAATTGGTGATGCTTCCTCTACAGAGGCCGGAATTGTTTTGTAAAGGACAGCTGACAAAACCTTGCAAGGGAATACTTCTATTTGGCCCCCCTGGCACAGGAAAAACGATGCTCGCAAAAGCTGTTGCAACTGAGGCAGGTGCCAACTTTATCAACATATCAATGTCAAGTATCACTTCAAAATGGTTTGGTGAATCGGAAAGGTATGTCAAAGCGATGTTCTCTCTAGCAAGTAAAATTGCTCCTAGTGTTATTTTTGTTGATGAGGTTGACAGCATGTTAGGAAGCCGTGGAGACCCCAGAGAAAACGAACCTATGCGTAGACTGAAGAATGAGTTCATGGTAAACTGGGATGGCTTGCGTAGTAAAGATAAAGAGCGTGTATTGGTACTTGCTGCCACCAACAGGCCGTTTGACTTAGATGAAGCTGTTATAAGGAGGCTTCCTAGACGTTTAATGGTAAACTTGCCTGATGCCACAAATAGAGAAAAGATTTTGAGAGTGGTATTGGCCAAAGAAGAGATGGCACCAGATGTTGATTTGAGAGCTGTTGCAAATATGACTGATGGATACTCTGGAAGTGACTTAAAGAATCTTTGTGTTGCTGCAGCACACTGTCCCATAAGAGAACTTCTAGAAAAAGAGAAGAAGGAGAGGAGTTTTGCGTTGGCAGAGAACAGATCACTGCCTGCATTGCATGGTAGTGCCGATGTCCGTTCTTTAAACATGGGGGATCTAAAATATGCACATGAGCAGGTCTGTGCAAGTGTGTCATCAGAATCCTCGAATATGAACCAGCTCATTGAATGGAATGAACTATATGGTGAAGGTGGATCAAGAAAGAAAAACCCACTGAGCTACTTCGTGTAGAGTAGGTATTTTTGTGTACAGTGTTTTTTCATCATTAAAACAAAGCTTTCTCCTCTCAAGAAAATTATCTCTTGGATTAGAAACTGATAATGATTGGTATTTTCATCACTAGTTCCCAATGTATATTTCATTATTTCACAGACACTCTCTTATCATTAACTTTAGTTAGAAGTAATATTGGAGTTGGCAATGTTACCAACTATTGCCTTTTTGTCTGCATCTTCATTCTAAATTTGTAAAATTAGCCTATTTAATGTTAAAATTTCTACTGTTTTTTGTGTTTACTTGTATTGAGACTTCACAGTTCGCACTGAGGCAACTGGCGCATTCAATTAGTTTATCTTTTAGTTCTTGTCGAAGCTATTAATTCTTTTTACGCTTCCGTTACGTTATATGCTCTGCAGTCCTCTATCAGTAAGTTATTGATTCTAAATCAGTTGTTCCTATCGAAGGAGAAAGGGAAATGATGCAACTGCAAATAATGAAATTCAATGAATCACCTCAACCAAAACTTCCAAATTAGTCAACTCTGAATACAAGGGTCTATATATAGACCTAATCCAAGAGTCCTAGTTCTTGCAGATAAAGCAAAATTGTCCTATTTAGAAGCAAACTACTAACGTTAAATCGTTAATGAAATTCTAAACAAACTCAATTCGTAATAAACTTCCTGCTGTGCTTTTAACCAGAAGATAATCTAACTTTTTTATGTGATTCTTCCTTGATTTTCTTAAACTGGCATATATGCCATTTAGGTGCAATATATCTAACAATCGAGTGAGTCTTATCAAGAGGCAAACATTCGTTATGAAAAGCTTTCATATATATGTGTGTGAGTGTGCCTAGAAATGTCACTTACTATTCGTTACCCATCGTTTAACTGCTTGTTCTATGATTTGGTGAAATATTCTTTTCGGTGCAGGTTTTTCTACCATAGTGCTCTTCGATGGTTTCCTACTTTTGGGTAAGGGCCATTTCATGACTCTGTTATTTATATAGGCAAATGTATAAATTATTCTATTAGCTAAGAGCACCATTTATTAAAAATTTAAAGTTAGAATAAACTTGTCGAATGACTTTTCCTTTTGGTAAAGTTCAAATTATTCCCATGGAGTATGGAGCTCTCCCTTCATACCACAGACATGCGTAGACCTTTTGAAGCATTGAAACTTCATTGTGATATATATTACTGGAAATCGTGTCCTTTCCCATTCAGCGTAAAAATTTATACTACACAGACACAATCATATAGAGCTCTTCATTCTTAAGGCAGTCACCTTTGATGTTCCTTCCATCGAAAGAAACATATACTATCCCTTTGCATCTGACTGCCATCCTAAAATAAATACATAATACGGTAATAACACCAGTCACCTTAATTTGAACGTAGTTTACAAGCTTTGCCCTTACTTTCACTAATGCTCTGCGTACAAGTAATTTTACTGTGGTTGTCTTATGAACTATGCGTAAAAGTAATATTATTGGAAGTTTGGAACTAGGCTTCTTGTGGGGTTTTGCCTTGCTTCCAACAGGCCCTCGTCACAGTTTTTGACAAGCATTCTTTTTAACATTCATGGGTTTTTTGAAAGTTCTCGGTGAGTGCTCCACTATTATGAACTTTCATAGTTACTACAATTTGGAATTTACAAAGTAGAAGGCAACACTGTTTTATCTCGCCACCACACATGTACACATCTTTTGTGCCTTTTTTGCTTCTTTGCTTCTGTATCTGCACAAAGCTTAGTTTCTTGGATCTTAAGATTTGCATTGAGAGAATATTCAATCATTTGATTCAAATTCTTTATCCGAAGTGCTTTCAGCCAGGAAATCATAATTAAGTGTAGTTCGATGTACGACCTGTGCCTCTACATCTAAACACGAGATCTGTTTTATTATTTAGATCATAATTAGATGCCTTCAAAAACCTTTATAAGTTCATTCTTCATACTCAAAGTGATCTTGATTCTCCCTGAAAAAGAAGAGATATGTCCTGAATTTTGGAAGTAGTTAATGTGATCACGCCGCAAAGCTTTCTGGTCCTAACTTTTATGTTTAAGGGTAAATATAATTTGTCGACTGGTAATTTATCGACATATGTAACTTGTGGTTTTTTAGTTGATGTCTATTCCGTGCAAGTTGTAACTAGTTCCATTTCTTTCAGGCTAAGAACAATTGATGCGGTTATTATTACACATTCTCATGCTGATGCAATAGGAGGTCTTGACTTTATTTCTTTCTTTCCAATGTTATCCATAATCGTGCATTTGTCAATTCTAAGTACTGCATTAGAAGATCTCCTATGGCAATTAAAGGTTGGTAATAGTTTTGCGCAGGTCTTGATGATCTCCGTGATTGGACGAATAATGTTCAGCCATCCATCCCAATCTATGTGGCAAAGCGTGATTTTGAGGTTCTAGTACAATCACTTTATTATGTTAACATTACTGCTACCTATCCCGCAAATTATGCCTAAAACCAGCAGTGGCTGGGGTGGGCCTGCTTGATATACTTATTGGAAAGAGCATCTTTGGTGCTCTATTAGCTTTGCACTATACATGGAATTTTCTGATAAGAACATGATATAGGCTCATCAGGCTTTGTATTTTGGTCAGAAGTCAGAACCACCTCAAAAAATATTCTGTATGACTATATGTCTAGTTCGATGTTTCTGCTATCTGTGAAATAAAAGTTGCAGAAACTGTATTTTGTTCAAGATTGATCTTCCCTAAATTTAATTGAATGATAGAGCAGTTGTATTAAATGCTGAAGAAAACTAAAATGTATCTTAGATGGAGCTTTTTTTTTTTCCTGTTTATTTAAGTATTGTTAACTCTATTGGATATGTTTATAATATTGCAAATAATTTCAGGTGATGAAGAAGACTCATTATTATCTAGTCGACACAAGTGTAATCATACCTGGGGCAGCAGTATCCGAGTTGCAGTTTAATATCATACAGGAGGAATCATTCATTGTGCATGGGCTTAAGGTCTACGTTTTTCTTTGTTGAATTTACATCAGATCTAAATTCTGTTTTCAAGCTTGGATGCCTATTAAATTGGTTACTAGAAAAAAATAAGAACTAATTTAGAGGGAATTCAGGAATTGCATCCATTTGAACAATGTGAGACAACTTTTTAGGTTATACAATTGAATGAAATCATTAAATTCATGTATATAATTCTCCTGGAAATTGAGGAAAAGGCTGTAAGAACCAGTTTTAATTGGTTTCTGGAACTGTCTAGTGCAACACATATTGCAATATTGGGTTAAAAGTTAGAACCATCATATTAGAAAACATGAGACACGACAGTTATTGAAGAAATTTTCTCAGAAATGTCTTGCCATTAGACTAAGAAGGTAAAAATTATGCTATCAAAGTTCTTCTGTATGTAGATGCATATACAAGTGCACGAGGAAATGCCTTGGAAATCATAATAACAACTCAAGTGTGTGTATGTGATTTCAACTTACATTCTTAAGTCACCAGAAGAAAGTTTGCTTTGACTTCAAAAACTCACAAGACTTACACTCGCAATAAAAATCACTCAGATATAGGTTTAGATTTTACCTCATTTATTTGGCCGGAGAAGAATAATGAACACATTTATTGGTAAAATGCAAGGCATATTTAGTGCAAGTATTATTCAGTTATGTTATATTGCTATGGTTTGATGGCATCTTGAAGGAAAACCTCACTGAGTGATAGAAACAAACTTCTATTGGGACTTCACAGACATGTATTAGATGAGAAAGTTTGATGGAATGTCACTTTCTACGAAGTGCAGTTTCTAGCTGGATAATAGATTAACCGAACTTAAAAAATGAACTTTCAGTCTCTCATTTGCTAATTGGTCCGGTTTTTAATTTTTGTCCTTATTTGCTTCAGTTTACTCCTTTACCTGTATGGCATGGACGTGGGTACCGTTCTCTTGGTTTTCGTTTTGGCAATGTTTGTTACATCAGGTATTAGTTCCGCTATCAACTTCTGCCTGTTAGTTATGTATTCCCTTGTGATCACATTTTATTTAGATTTTCCAATGCTCACCATTTGTTTCCTCATATAGCGATGTGAGTGAGATACCTGAAGAAACATACACACTTCTGGAGGACTGTGATCTACTAATAATGGTTGAATGTTTTTTCTATTCTCTGTTGTTGTCCTTAATTTTCCTCCAACCGAAATGTGGTCAGGTTCTAGATGCTTATAATTTGTTACTCCTCCTTCAGGATGCATTAAGACCAGATCGATCTTCTTCAACACATTTTGGGCTACCCAAGGTTCAGATGTTCTTCAGTTCCCTAATAGCTAGTTTATTCTTGTTGATTTCAACCTTAACGCTTACGTATGTCACTAGGCTCTGGAGGAGGTTAAAAAAATCCGACCAAGAAGAACGCTCTTTACTGGTATGTTGTCAGTACTCCTTTCTAGCATAGTCATTGCAATATGTCTGTTATGTGTTGGTGGAAGACAAGTATGGCTCAACAGACCTCCAGTGGTTAATCCAAACTCTGTAATAGTCTTTTTTATATCTATTTTTTTTAAAAAAAATCTATCTCAGAACAGCAAACCAGTTGATTGATAATAATAGATATATGGTCATATTTGGAAAAACCTAATTGCTTCATTTTTATTTTGCCTACTTTGTGTCACCTACAGGGGGTGGGGGTGCATAAAAGCATTTTTAATGTCTAGGAAATTGTTCATGGTTTAGATATCCCACCAGGCTACTTTTGTTGGGAGAGTGCTAAATGGTTCTGTAATAAGTTGTGAAGGATTCATAATACCTTCCATTACTATAACCTTTCATATGGCAATGACTGATGATACATTCATGTCTGCATTAATTTTGGAAGAAATCAGTATTGTTGCTAGTTCCCATGCATGAACTAAAACTCCCTTCATTTTGTATGCATTCCATACTAGGTATGATGCACCTAATGGACCATGAAGCAGTGAACGAAGATCTGGCGAAGTTGATGGATAGTGACGGTCTTGATATCCAGTTAAGCTACGATGGGCTTACTGTTCCAGTAAAGCTTTAGGCTTCTTTAAATTCATTTACTGAGAAGGCTACTCTTTTCTGAATTGATACAATATTTGTGGCTAGCTTTTGGCTTTTTTTTTCTTTTGTAAAGGTATGATTGAACTTTCAGTTGGTCAGTCAGCCTTCAATTCCTCCCACATTGGGTTTATATACTACATTGAATAAAAATAACTGAAGAGTTCATTTTTTGCAAACATTAAATTCCACTGTTTCATTTCATTTGGCACTCAAATTTCGATCTTAATTAGCTTTGCGTTTAAGCCACGAGACTATTATTCTTTGTTAATGTATTGTTCTGTGCAAAAACTAGAGGAAGAGGCAATTTTGCATGCTACTAGAGTGTGAAAATAACCATTTTGTAGATATATAATACCATATATGTGGCAACCATTTCTACTGAAGGGGCCTGGAGAATGAAGATTGTTAAGAAGTTGGGTGCCATCATCCTTCAGGTGGGTATGGTCTCAATTCAAGCTGTTGGGGTCTTTTATTTAGTGCTTCTGCTTCCATCATCTTAGAAGAGAGAAGACCAGACCAGGATCCTGTGACCTCACTCTAAATACTACTCCAATTATTATGAATTTATGAAAGTTTTCTGGTTACAATATTCCAAGACAATGACTAGGCAACAAACTTATTTGCATAGATGCATATGCAGTTGAAACATGAAAATTATCTCTCTTGGTGACATAGGACATAGGACATAGGAGTGTAACATTTGACTTCAGAAGGAGAAATCACTACTGAATGAAATGTTGGTATCAAAGTGTTTGGTTTAAATAAATTAAGAAAGCTGAGTATAGATCTGGAGTGTTCAAAATATGAGCATGGTGATATGGATGGACTCTATTGGTAATGTAAGACATGAACAATAGATAAACTATTTAAACATGAGAGAAAGAAACAATTTTAAGATTTGAAGTGTGTTAAGAGTAAAATAATAATAGAGAAACTGGTTTCATTGAGCATGTCTGCCTGGATTCATTGTCCAATAAGTAAGAAAGAATCTTTGCCTGATGAATTCAATCAATGAACCAATCATGCTTTATTTGAATTCTAAAAGCTGTAAGAAATTACTTTTAACACTACTTACTACTACTACCCTTAGTGCAAACCTATAAAATCTAACAACTTACCATTTTATCTATGTATTTGAGTGCAAATCATACTCTACTGTCTACTTTACTTGGTTGCTTTACTTCTACTTTTTAAGAGAAGAAAAAGGCAGTGAGAGAGATTAGTAAAATGATTAAGAAACAATTATATATTAATTGAGAGAAAGCAACATGAATAAAGAAAGAAATCATATATATGGTTTTGGGAAGAGAACAAAGGAAAAGACAGAAAGTGTAATGTCAGTGTATGCCTGTTGGGTCATGGGTATATGCTATTGAATAAGTGATCCACATCTTCCTTCCTCCCTTACTTTGCATACTACCTTTCCTTTTTATTTTCCTTTTTATTCTTGTTTTATATATATATATATATTTTCAAGCTTCCCATCTCTTGTTTTTCT
>JABWDY010023501.1:1767-15901 GCA_013358455.1 Thalictrum thalictroides | reverse complement strand
ATTGTCGGAATATATACTTATTTATTATATTTTTAATTATATTTTATAAATACCAACCTCATCATGCCGACACTGTCTCCAGAATATTCTGTTGAAATTCCGGTATTTCAGAAACCGGAATTTCGGCATTATTCGGAATTTTCAACTATGCTTATATCAATTAGAGATAGATGAGAAAGAAGAGTTCACATCTAAATCCTCGTTTACAAAAGATATTTACATCAGTTGAGTAAAATAAGTTCTACGTTAAAACATGAGATCACTGAAGCAAAGGTTTCTAGAAGTTGGTTGTTACGAGAGCGCCACGCCCAATGTAGGAATTCCACCCTATACTTGAGTTGATCCAAAGTTGCCAACTTTCCTTCAAACATTTTATTGTTTCTTTTTTACCAATCCATCCATGGTATGAAAGATGACTTTCCATATTAATTTGCAAGTGGGTGTTAGATTAAGACATCTACATCTACTCAAGACCTTCCGTATCAATTCCAAAGCAGCCTTGTTGCAATGCAAAAGAGTGCTGGACGTCCTCATCTACTGTAAATCACATCAAGCACCTATTCATTATCACCATTCCTATTCTCTTTAGATCGTCAGTAGTGAGAATTACACACTATACGTCCATACAAAGAAGCACCTGTGTAGGGACTTTGGCGAGCCAAAAGGGAACTTATAAATGCCAATGTTCAATTCTGTAATTTTGTCTTGCTAGATTTAGCATCTGCTGCACAAACCAAAAAAGGAACACCCATGTGCACCATCATCTCATGTCTTTTACTCACTGAGAGCTAGAGTAGCATTCTCAAGATTTGAAATGTGATAGAGGTTTAGTAATGTAACCTTAAGCGGTTGGGATGAACAGCATTTGTCCCAGAAATTGGTGCAGTACCTATTCCTACCTTAAATGATATACCACTAATGATCAGGTTTTCGTTTTTTACTCACGCAATTATTAACATCAGTAAATGTTTATTTCACTGCTATACCATCCGCTGATCATAGTGCCATATTTTCGGCAATTGCAGTCTTCTAGAGACTATTCTCTCTCTCTGCAAATTTTCAGACATTTGGCCAAGAGTGAACTGCTCACATCTTCAATGCTTCGGATGTCCAATCCTCTTATATTGGGATTGAGTTTTACTTTCGTTTCTTCCCTATGAACCTCACAAGGTTTTGTGCATAAGCTTCTCTATTGCCTTAAAGACACTTGTAGGAAGCTTATTTGAGTTCAAGAAAAATACCAAACCCAATCAACGTGGGTCCAAGGTTGACAATTAATACTTTCGATATTCAAGAACCAAGATTTTTAAAACCACAAAAAGTACAGCAAGAACCAATGTCTCCCAGGAGCATAGAAAATGTGCTGGAACTGTAAATGACAACAAAGGATTGGCATGGGGACTCCATTGACAACGTAAGTGTATGACTATATGTTTGCCATGCCAGGTTGGTCATTATCCATAGTATTAGGTTAGTGGTAAGCGGTAACCACATTCTAAAGGTTATGACGACTTTTATGAAATTTTGAAGAACATAGTTACGCAACAGAAAACACTCAAACACAACTCTTGTTTTCATTCATACTTACGTGTGTTCCTTCTGCAGCAAAAGCTGTTTCCCATCCATTCCCCACACACGGCATGTACAGTCCTCTCCAGCAGTGACAATTAACTAAGAAATATCTCATGAAAAAAGGACATAAGAAATTATGGTATGAAATTTAAAGCATAAATAGAAGAAGAATTTAAGTGCAATTTTAAAAAACATATTTTAATTTTTAACGGCGTATAACAGTTTTATAAGGTTTTAATCCAGATATGAGTATATGACATCCTCTCAATCCTATGGTATTCCACAATGGTATTTAACTTTTTCATTGCTCAATTTATGACAACAAACATGCAACATAATTGTGAAACATACGATGCATGGCTGCATACAGAATAAGGACATATCCGACAATTTGCATGAAGCATTAGTCAAAAAGTCAAATTCATATTATTGGCGTGCTAATAATCAAATTGCATATGAATGGGCCACAGTGCCCAATGTACTTAAAAACCATCTCAGACGGGCTTTAATTGATAAAATCACAAATTAAACACTTTTTTGTATAAGCTTAACCCATGAACAATGCATTTGATTGACTAAGAGTCTAAGATAGTGATTAGAAAAACAAATCAGAACACATATGATTTGTCTTCTCAATAAACTGATTTAAATCGCTTAAACCTAAGCAATGGTAAACAGTAAACTCCAACAGCACTACATCAACTGATCAACCTAGTTTTGGAATGCACAAGAAAATTTAGAATTTGATGTTGAAAAAAGAACAATGACTTCTTCATGATCCAATGATTAGCAAAACATAACAGTATGCAAAGAGGCAATGAAGATTCCAAGTTTCACAAATGCAGATAGCTCGTTAGTTAATAAAAAAAAAAAACTGCAATCAATTTCTTAAGACAAGTGACAGTGTTTTCTTAGTAAATTACTATCAACAACGGTAATAACCATATGATGATATTCTATGTAGAAAATATAAAAGCAGGAAAACTAAAAGATGAACATGGTGATAAAAGTGCTTACAGAATCGGATATATAACAGTCCCAGACCCTAGCAGTGTGACCAAATAGGGTAAGTTCAGCTGTATCAGAGCCATCAACAATCTCTGAATTATTAGAATCTTTCTTCACTGCCTCGATTTTCCAGATACGAGCACTACGCCATTGATGAAAACAAAATAGAGAAGCATTGAATCACCTTACTAAATACTCATACTACATAAGACATCGTATTATGGAAGCAAGATTCAAGAAGAATATACACCTACGATCATCAGAGACAGACATCAATTTTGATCCATCAGGAAACCATGCTAATCGGAAGATTGAACCTTCATGCCCAGAAAGTCGATTCAAATACATAGCTTCAAGTGTGTGAGATGAATTGTGCCTCTCAGAATCCAACTTCCACACAATAACCTGCCAAAAACCAACAAAGTTTTCAGAAATTATAGAACCAGCTCATGCAATGAAATGTTTGTAATTAGTACTTATTTCTACAACCTTTAATCCCTCATTACCAACTACTTTAAAAAGAGTCGTAAAAAATACAAGTAGACTCACAAACTCCCAGGAATTTATGCTGTGGCTATCATGAAAAAAAAATAAGGGTAGTGCAGATATATATAGACCAACCTCATTGTAGATGGTACCAGAAGCCACCTTAAAGGAATCAATGCTGGTTCCCCACAACCGCATAGAGTAGAGTAGGGTTTTCTCTGAAATAGATAGAACTCAAATGGATAAGTGTGAATATCTGAATATGTTGAAATGGAAAGATTGATCTCACGTCACCTCAAATATATTTTCATATTAAAAATGATGGAGGCTAACAAAATAACAAATACAAATTTAAGGACCTTCCCTTTTGTAGGTGGTACCGAGTTTGAAAACTAATCTAACTTCTTCTACGACTTTCAGTTACCTTTTCCTGGCAAGTAACAAGTAAAGTGAGGATATTTTGGTAACTTTGTTTTGTTTCAAACAGTGGTCAGGGGACGGTATTTAATTAATTGACTTATCAAGTTATCATATTATCTCATCATACTCAATGAGACAGTAATTGTTTACTTCTTGCAACAATTTCTAGTTTATCGTGTGTTGACTCAGGTGAACTCCAGTCCAGGTTTACTTTTGCAAAGATGGTATACATTTAAAGTAGCAGCCTTAGTGCAGGTGTGACTGTTTTTGTCGATTAACAAAAAACAACAGAGGAGTAAAATGCCAGATTTCACCTCATTCAGTCCATCGAAACTTGTAGGTATTTCAAACCACCTCCTCCCTGCAGAAGCTTTAGGTAAAAAATGACTCTCCCGCCCATTTTTAGAGAACATTCCAAGATAAATTCACGAGACAGGTGAGAACCAGTCCAGAAAGCAGCTGGGATTTATCGTAGGGGAATTGGTTCCTCTCTTCCCAAATCTTTGACCTTTTATGTGGTACTTTGGTTCACTGTTTCTTGGATATTTCTCGGAAATATAAAAGGCTTCTAGTTTATATATGTGATAAAAGGATATGTAGAAATAAGAAGGGGAGGCGTTGAGGGGTAAGCGACCCAACATTTAGCATTTCCGCAAGAGAAAGTAAATTATGTTGGTTGCATGTCCATTTTTCTTTGAGATAGCAAGGATTATACAATTCTTATCAAATGTACGTAGCTGATAGGCTGAAACATGTACAAAACTCACATGTTGTCTGTATCTCTTATTTTCAATTATTGCTAAAAAATTTATCCTAAACCATGTGCTTTTACCACGCATAATTGTAGATTTCAATAGAAGGTGGGTCTATAACACAGATGAAAATGTGTGGAGGGTAAGAAAGAAAGGGGGGAAAACAAGAATCAAGAAAAGAGTAAGAAATATTTGGCTAGATGCTCGCTATATGTTAACTCTGGAACTCATTCCAGAACCTCCTCACCAATTATATATAATATAAAAATGGGTATATCTCAAAACATTTGGCTTCAGAAATAAAAAACAAACCTGAACATCTTACTTTAATAACCATGGTGGATTTTGAGATATCCCAGAGACAGACTGAATTGTCACCAAGTCCAACAGCTAGGTAATTGTATACCTCAAGCTCAGAAGGCATGTGGTCCTCCTATGAAGAAACCATTAACAGAAATCTTAGTAACGGTTATAAATGTAATTACTTAAATGCCCATTGTAAATGACTGCATTGAAATCAATACATAACAGGAAAGGATAGCACTTTTTGTACCTTTATGAACAGAACATCCATAACCCAATGGCTAAATCTAGGCAATATATGGTTTAGCAGCAGCTCTGCACATCCTTTTGACTGATTTTTACTTCCCAAAGGCAACTGAAAACTTAAGCTAAAAAGTTTGACTCTTTTCTCCCCAAAAACAACTACTGCTGAAGTGAGTGTTGAGGATAGCCCATTGTGTGTTACATCAAGAGTTCCACATGAGATTCCATGCACACGAATGCCTTCAAAAACATGAAATGAGTTCAAGAGTAATCCTAGTTCCACATCATATAGAAGTATTTCTGACCCAGTTCCTGTTAAAAGGAAAAAAGTAATGAGCTTGATTAAAATCAAATATAAGACATAAATTTGCTTTGAATCTTATAGAAATCCTTGCCACCGCAATTGAAACCCTAAATCACTAAACTCATTAAATCAAACTGATTGTCGCCGGTATGAAACCTCGACCACGTTTACCAACTTAGCTCGACAACTCATAACTCGCCAACAATCAGTCAATAACTATTTCACTTGATCACAGACAAGCAACTATAGTCCATCTCGCCAATGATCATAACGGCTCGCTATTGACAAGTAGAGACTACTCGTACTCGGCAATACTACTCGCCATTGACTAAGTCATACAAATGACATCAGCATAATTGTTACAGATAAGTGGTTGCTTAAATCATGCAACCATACCCCGAGATATTTGGCACCACTTGCTCATAATCAGCTAAGAGTTTTTATTTCTGAAACCCTATAAAAGAACTACGCATTGGCTTGATTCTGGACTAAGTTACTCTAACTCCAAATACGTAGGCAACTTTCACATACTTGATTGCTTAGCCATCCTTCGTCAGAAAACACTATCTTTTCCGATCATTCTTTAAACTGACCATCATTTGGTTTATGTAAATATACTCGGTATTTATATTGGTGCCGACTGAGGGGATGGAACGAACATCTAACTTTGAAACAGGAAGAAAAGTCACACAAAAGTCTATTTTCTTCTCTTCAAATCACCAACCTTCAAAACATCCATCATGTCTGAATCACCTACCCCTGAAACCATTGAATCTCTATCTGCCAAACTTACCATGCAGAATGAGATCATCAAAAAACTTGTAGCTGAAAACTTAGATCTTAAGCTAGCGCCGGCCAAGGATCTCCACCCACTGTTTCTGAAGGAGACACAGCCAATCAAACACCAAGAAACACAAGCAATGCAACACAAACAAGCAACCAGAAAGACAAAGACTTCATGGCTGATCTTCAAGCCACAAACGAGAAACTAACTCAATTGCAGGAAAAAATGGACAAGGCTCTAACTTCCTCATCAGACACCTATGCACAAAAAGTTGCAACCACTTCCTTTGATAAATTCAGAAATGAACCTCTCAGTGAAGATCTACTCATTCAAGAACAACCAAGGCATTTCGTTCTTCAAAAATTCAAGACCTATGATGGTAGCTCCGATCCTCTGGATCACATCATGCAATTCAAGACAAGTTTGGCACTGGCCAAAATGCAAGGATATCTTCTGTCGAATGTTCACTACGAGGCAACGCAGTGGAATGGTATCAGAAGCTTCCTAAGCACTCAATCACTTCCTATGAGTAGCTCGAGTCGCTATTTATTACTCAGTACATTCACAACAAAACTCGCAAGATCGAGATCACAAAGTTATTTCGCATGAAGCAAGGCGACAGAGAATCAACAAAATAATTTCTCAAGAGATTCAAGGACGAATGTCTCAAAGCAGACTCGCCAAGCGAAGATACTTGTTTACTCGCTTTCACTTCAGCTTGCAGCAGAACCACCCCTCTTGGAAAGAATATCATCATTCACCCACCAAAAACTTGAAGATCTGTACGTTACAGCCGAAATGTTCATCCTTGCGAACAACTTCTAGCCGAATATAGTTGTCGGTTGTAACGTACAGATCTTCCAAAGTTTTTGGTGGTTGAAGAATGATATTCTTTTCAAGAGGGGTAGTTCTGCTGCAAGCTGAAGTGAAAGCGAATAAACAAGTATCCTCGTTTGGCGAGTCTGCTTTGAGACAATTGTCCTTGAATCGCTTAAGAAAGTTTTTTGTTGATTCTCTGTCGCCTTGCTTCATGCAAAACAGCTCTGTGATCTCGATCTTGCGAGTTTTCTTGTGAATGTACTGAGTAACAAATAGCGACTCGAGCTACTCACAAGAAGTGATTGAGTACTCGGGAAGCTTATGATACTAATCCACTGCGTTGCCTCGCAGTGAAGCAGTGAACATTCGACAGAAGATATCCTTGCATTTTGGCCAGAGTGCCAAACTTGTCTTGAATTGTATGATGTGATCCAAAGGATTGGAGCTACCATCATAGGTCTTGAATTTTTGAGGGACGAAATGCCTTGGTGGTTCTTGAATGAGTAGATCTTCACTGAGAGGTTCATTTCTGAATTTATCAAAGGAAGTAGTTGCAACTTTTCGTGCAGAGGTGTCTGATGAAGAAGCTGGAGTTTTGTCCATTGTTTCCTGCAGTTGAGTTAGCTTCTCGTTTGTGGCTTGAAGATCAGCCATGAAGTCTTTGTCATTCTGGTTGCATGTTTGTGTTGCATTGCTTGTGTTTCTTGGTGCTTGATTGGTTGTGTCTCCTTCAAAAACAGTGGGTTGAGATCCTTGGCCAGCGCTAGCTTTAAGATCTAAGTTTTCAGCTACAAGTTTTTTGATGATCTCATTCTGTATGGTAAGTTTGGAAAATAGAGATTCAATGGTTTCAGGGGTAGGTGATTCAGACATGATGGATTTTTTGAAGGTTGTTGATTTGAAGAGGAGAAAATAGACTTTTGTGTGACTTTTCTTCCTGTTTCGAAGTTAGATGTTCATTTCATCCCCTCAGTCGGTGCCAATGTAAATACCGAGTGTATTTACAACAACCAAATGATGGTCAGTTTAAAGAATGATCAGAAAAGATGATTGAGAAGGAGGGAGATAGTGTTTTCTGGTGAAGATGGCTGAGCAATCAAGTATGTGAAAGTTGCCTACGTATCTGGAATTTGAGTAACTTAGTCCAGAATCAAGCCAATGCGTAGTTCTTTTATAGGGTTTCGGAGATAACAACTCTTAGCTGATTACGAGCAAGTGGTGCCAAATATCTCGGGGTATGGTTGCATGATTTAAGCAACCACTTATCTGTAACAATTATGCTGATGTCATTTGTATGACTTAATCAATGGCGAGTAGTATTGATGAGTACGAGTAGTCTCTACTTATCAATAGCGAGCCGTTATGATCATTGGCGAGATGGACTTTAGTCACTCGTCTTTGATCAAGTGAAGTAGTTATTAACTGATTGTTGGTGAGTTATGAGTTGTCGAGCTAAGTTGGTAAACGTGGTCGAGGTTTCATATCGGCGACATTCAATTTGATTTAATGAGTTTAGTAATTTAGGGTTTCAACCGCGGTGGCGAGTATTAAACTCGACTAAGGGTATATACAACACCTTTGAAATGGGAGCAGCTGCTATATGCCAAGGGTAAAGAAGAAAAAAGGAAGCATAACACCAAAGAATAATTATACCCAATTATAAGTGTAAATTTTAAGATTTCCAAATCACAAAAATAATAAAACCTTCTATCATTTGCAAACAAACATTGTTTTATAAAACAGTACAATGACAAACACTGGATTTTTTTCACAATGCATACATTGTCCTATAAGTATGCTTTGGTAAATGGTAACGAATGAATAATGCAACTAAATACTAGCAAAATTCACAACCACCATTTATACCAAGAAGTGTTCTGTACACAAAGCAATGACAACGTTGTAAGTATCAATCAATGACCCTTTTCTTAGACTAATGTGAGCAGTTGATTTGGTCAGTTTAGAGCTAATCAATTACTCTACTAAAAAGGGTTTATCGATTCTTATTGAATAGTAATCACTATGAATAATTATTTGAAATTTATGTTTGTTGAATTGAAAAATGAAGGAAAGAATACTAATACTAACCAACGAGAAGAAGAGGGAAAGAGGAGAGATGAGGAGGAACATGGAGTAAACAAAGTGCTGAGATTTCTCCTAAATATCCTCCGCTCTCTAGACTCCATGAACATACATCACTCTGGCTGAGCTCTTCCTCTGTCATGATGCCAATAGTTGCAGTGGCGAATTGGTGATGGCGGCTACTCACTACTCTGCTGCTTGCTGATGTTACCAACTCACCTAGAGAAAGAGCGAGAGTGATGATGGGCCATTTTTAACGGTGTTGGGCTCATCCACCCGCAGTTTAATAGGAACAATTCTAACTTACAAACAAAGCCCACCAAGCTGATGTGGCATTACCCGCAAAAAAATATTTGTTCATAGAAATAGTTTCAAAGACCCTATTAAGGTCCTATAATAACACATTTGGCCCAACTAAGGTACAAGTTGCACAATTTATCTATCCAGACAAAATACCCTATTATGGAAATAGTTTCAAAGACCCTATTATGTTTGCTTGGTCTAAGGACACGGGTTTAAGTTTAGCTACCTTAAAGTCCAATTATACCCTTTACATTTTCGTATGCAGGACTACTCATTGGATAGTTTTTTAATAATACTTAAACTTCCCTCCTTTATATTAATGGAGCCTTAGTGTATGTTTGGCAAACCAAAAACCTAGGGAAAAGAAAGAAGAACTAAGAAATGGTCCACTTTTTTCTTTCCATGGTATTGTTTGGATAACCATGGAGATATAAAGAAAGGAAAGAGTTTCTTTCCCTGGGGAAAGGTAGGGAATGAAATTCTTTCCATAGCATACCCTCTGGAATTAGTAAGAAAAAAAAAAGGAATGGAACCAAATTTTTTAATTTAAAACATAAATAGATTAATTTTAATTCCATTCCTCAGTTTGCCAAACATAACTAAGGAAAGGAAACATAAAATTTTTATTCCTTTCCATCAAATTGCCAAACATGAAAAAAATTATTTCCTTTCCTTTCTTCTTCATTACTTTCCATTCCATCTCTTTCCTTTCCTTTCCACAACTTAAAACTTGCCAAACACACCCTTATTCTCTGCAAATCAATTTTCCTACATCAAAGTCATCTTCTTCTCCTTCCACCACCATTTAAACCCCTTGTTTGAAAATGTCGATTTCAGTGAAACTCTCTCTCCTCGTCTTTTTCGTCATTCTCATTTCTTCACTGAATCTTCTCCAAGTAATTTCTCAATCCGAATCAAACCGTTTCGCCGATCTTATTCACCTTCAATCACTACTTTGTTTACTTACCATATCTTAAGCACACTACTTTGTTTCTCTCTTTTTCTTTCTTCATTATCGTAAAACCCCATTTCTATATATCTTTGTTAGAAGTGATTTGGTCGAGATAATAAGCAAGATCTGTTAATTTTTGGGTTTCTGTTGACCAATTGTTTGATAAATTGTCTCTGAGAAAAGAAAAATTGAGGGGAATGCTTGAATAAACAAGTTCTTTTGGATATCTTTATGATTTTTTGATATATTTATAGAATGCCAAATTCATCAATGTCACAGATCTTTGGTGGCCAAAAAGATCCTAATAATAGTACCTAAAAATGACGATATCGAGTTGATCAAGAAAAACCCAAATTCGATCCATCTTATTAAGGAATCCAGTGTTATGATCCTACACCAATAGTGATGAAGAACCTTAAGATTAATCTTTTGATTGGAGATTAAACCACCTTCTTGATCTTTTGATTAGAGATCAAATAACCAAACCTTAATATTATATTACTTTGCTTAATAATTCCATTACAATGATGGTCCTTATATAGAACAAAGCAAGACTCCTACTTAACCTAGACTCCTAACAATAACATATCCTAAGCCTAATAGAATTATAGTATTGGTATCATAACATTCCCACGCCCTTGAAATTCGGTTTGTCCTCAAGTCAAAAGTAGAACTCAAGTGACTTCTGAACGAAGCGAAGAAGAAGCAACGAAAGTTGTAGGTTCACCCTCCAAAAACAATAGTTGAGGATCCTTGCAGTTGTGACCCGATTTGAAAAGTTCATCACAATTGAAACATAATCCTTTACTTCGACGATCTTGTTGTTCTGCCCATGATAAATGGCGAGCCTTAGGTATAGTTGATGTTTGTTTCTTAGGGCTATCAGAAGTTTTAACAATTGAGGGACTAACAATATTTTGTTTTGAAAATTCTTGGATAGCACTAAATTCCTCCTCCTTAGCAAGAGTCATATCAAAAGCTTATGTTAACATAGCAGGGCGAAAAGTACGTAAACCAGCTTTAATATCATCACGCAACCCAGATATAAACATACTAATCATATGTGCTTCAGGAAGACCAGGAACCAAATTAGCAAGTCGTTCAAAAGCTCTTTGAAATTCACGAACTGAACCTGTTTGTTGAAGTTTTGAAAGAGAACCACAAGGATCAAAATGTTCACACGATCCAAAACGAATACAAAGAGCACGAGAAATTTTTTGCCAACTTAACACTCCAACTGAATGGCGAATCCAACGATACCAAGCAATAGCATCACCTGTTAAATGAATAGAAGCAAGAGAACCCATTTGTTCATCTGAAATACCATGCAATACCTGATATTGTTCTGCACGAAAAAGCCAATCTTCTGGATCAACACCTTCAAATTTTGGAAAATCAATGCGAAGTGTCCTCCCTTGAAACTGTACTCCAGGTTGTGCCACTTGCCTTTGGTGAACAAAATTAGGTTATTGAACAACTGGAGGCAATAAAGCTGGACCAGGAATTTGTTGTAGAGGTGGTGGATCACATTGAGCCACATTAGTATTTGCAGCAACATCCAATTTAGCAAAACCGGTCTTGAATTGGGCTTCAAGTGTTTGAAGAGTAGTTTGAACTTCTGCTAAACTCGCTTCAACAATATCAACGCGATCACTGACTTCTTTGGTGGTAACCATGATGTATAAAAATATAGTCGGAGAGATTTGTTGTAACAATAAAGAAAAGCAACGAATAGAAAAAATTTGGTCCGAAAATTAAGTGGATAAAAAAGACGGGGATAGTAAACAGAACTTTGGTGAACAAAGAATATAAAGTGGATAAAAAAGTTATTAAAGTGGGGGGGGGGGGGCTACTGAACTTCTAATAGAAAAATATATGCTATTGATTACTGATGGTTGACTTTGGTGAAACAAAAGATGATGCACAGTAAAACAAACAATCAATGAATTGGGACGTGGACTAATGAATGGCTGTATGGTATAATTGGTTGTAAAAGAGGAGCAATAAACACGTTAATACAAAGAGCGGAAGATGATTGTCAGAGAAGATTACCTGCTGCGGAAGAAGATGAAACCGAACTTACTATCGAAAAAAAAAAATTTACCTCGGATCGAACTGCCTTGATACCAGATGTTATGATCCTACACCAATAGTGATGAAGAACCTTAAGATTAATCTTTTGATTGGAGATTAAACCACCTTCTTGATCTTTTGATTAGAGATCAAACAACCAAATCTTAATATTATATTACTTTGCTTAATAATTCTATTACAATGATGGTCCTTATATAGAACAAAACAAGACTCCTACTTAACCTAGACTCCTAACAATAACATATCCTAAGCCTAATAGAATTATAGTATTGGTATCATAACAATTGGTTACAAGAAAAGATGAGGGCTTTGACCTTTTTGTATGAACAACAGAAACAAGCTTCTATGGCTCTGAAAAAACCTAACTTCAAGAACTGAAGAGAAGCGGTTTTCTTTCCATCCAAGTGTTGAACTATTTGGTTCTGTTAAAGCTTAAAAGAAGGAATGCCACAATTACAAGGATTATTGTATTTCCATTCGTCTAAAATATAATCAATCTTTTCTATTATATATCTTATGTTCTTGGATTCAATTCTAATTTGCAAATCACATTTTGGCTTTGTTATGTGGAATCTTAGTTAGGTTTTGTAGTAATTTTTGACCAAATTTGTATATTTTAATATATTTATATCGATTGTTACAAATGTTTTGAGTTCAATTTGGTGTGGATTATGGAGATTGTTAAGTAGTGTAGGGAGCTTGCTAGCACTTTCAATGGATGGACATCCAGTAATTAATCAACTAAAGAATTGATCAACTTTCTTGTATCAAGGAAAAGTAAACTGGCAAGTTGATTAACACATTAATCAACTAAGCAAATGTTGATTAATATATTAATCAACTTTCTTGTATTCAAGAAGTGTACTGACAAGTTGATTAACATATTAATCAACTAATGATATGTTGATTAATGTATTAAGCAACTTTTGTCTCACCATTCCCATTGGTTTTAAAATGACAATATAAGAGTATGGTCTCAGTAGTCGTCTCTTCTTTACGCCTTGAAGATTCCTTGGTTGAGAAGATGAAGAAACTGAATGTTCCTTCTCAGAAGTTTGAACCCTCTTGAAAGCAACATCTCTAGTGTTGGAATGTTGAGAATGATTTCCAACTTCTTCATGATGACGTTGAATTCCTAAAGGAGGTGGAGTAGGTTGACACCCAATGTTACTAACTTGCTTGTTTTGTTGAGATCTAGTTGTTGTCATTGATGAAAAACAACTTGATTCCACTTGAAAAATAGGTTTTTGGTGGTGGGGAAGAAAACCTCAGTCGACACCAAAGTGTTTTAGCAAGATTCTACACCAAGGTGATATAAATTCCTAATGCTTTGATTATGGATGCTTGAAGAAGTTGAATAAAAGGAAGGTTTTGATTATTGATAATGGCTGCACTAAGTTGTTTCTTAGTTGCCTACGTATCCATAAGAGAGATGGAATCAAGTCTTTTATAACTTAGTTCAAAGATTGAATTAGAGTTTACTTATTAGAACCCTTGTTGTATTGCAATTCCATAAATCCATTGTATATGGACTTAATATAGAAAAGATAAGTGTTTGTTGAAATCACATGTCCTATTGTTTAGAAAACATGTGTTGTTGTATTTGGATTTGGTTATATGGAATCTCTACAAAGATGTAGGTTTACCAAATTAACCTTATCAAATTGATGGACTTAAATAAAAATAATAGAAAGCCCATAATTGATATTGAATGTAGTAATTGACCTAAGCACATAATTGCTATTGCATGTAGTAACGGGCTAAAGCCTTTATTGATAAATGAGATGGGCTTGGTCCCGTATCAAGCATTATTTGGCTTTTTATCCGAATTAGGGCCCATTAAGAGGGTCCACACATCGCGCCCTCTTTAGCCGATGAGCGAAGCTTATTGGGTAAAGAAAAACAAAAAAAATGAAAAAAGAAAATATAATAAGAAAAGTGGGCTATTGGTATTGTAAGTTGGAATGGCGGGAAAATAATGTCATAGAGATAGATCCAAAAATAGAAATGAA
>JABWDY010023394.1:0-10152 GCA_013358455.1 Thalictrum thalictroides | reverse complement strand
TTTCAAATTAATTGTGACATCTTTAAAATATTGCCGATATTTCGTGGTAATGAGAAAGAAGACCCATATGCACATGTCCAGAGATTTCTTCGGATATGCTCTACCTTTAATGAAAATAAATTAGGACCGGAGTGTATACGTCTTAGACTTTTCCCATTCTCATTACATGAAAGAGCTTTAAAATGGTTTAACTCCTTAGCCGGAAACTCAATTAAAACATGGGAACAATTGAACTCTAAATTCTTAACAAAATATTACCCCATGTCTAGAACGATAGATATTCGAAATAGAATTCAAACATTTACACAAAAACCTAACGAAGAAATTTATGAAGCTTCGGATAGATTTAATGATCTTCAAATTCAATGCCCACATCATCAAATCCCAATCGAGTTTTTAGTTCAATGTTTTTATGTTGGATTAACTCCCGCTTCACGATTTCTGGTGGAATCCATGAATGGAGGAAATTTCTTAGGTTTAAGCGTAATTAAAGCCCATGAATTCTTTGTTTTATTTGCTGAAAATTCTCAACAATATAGCAATATTTCGAGTACCTATCCAGAGGTAAACAATATGAAAACCCCGGTTAAAGAGGAAAACAATGATGTTAATATCATACTTAATAATTGTTGAAAATGCTGAAAATCCTTATTTACAAAACAATGAAGTTAACCCAACCATAAGTGTCAATGAACCTAATTTTAATTATTATTACACCGATCATATCGAAACAAGTCACTCTCCATATAAAAAATATGACAATCTAATGAGTAATAATATAGATATGACACTAGGTATCCCTCAAGAAAAACATGAACCAAAATCAAGTAATGAAGATTTGCTTATGAAACTACTAGAGCAACAAGCTAGAGCAACAAGCTACTCAATCCAAAATATTAGAACGTTTAGAACAAAGAATCATTAAGATTGACAATGAGCGAGAAAAAGAAAAATTATATCGTCAACCTATGATTAACTCTAAACAAATAATAAGAAATTTTGAGGTTTCGCCTAGTTGTTTCAGATCACATGAGGAAGCTAATAGATCTCATTTCTTGAATACGGAGGTAGATAATTTTCTTTCAACTAATACATTTGTGCCTAGCACCGATTCTACACTTATAGAACAAGTTGGGGAAACACCTAAGTCTGTTCCCAAAGCCCCATATACACATCAACTTCAAGGTAATAATAATCATGAACAATTACATACGCCTTATGATGTCTTTATGGTTACTAGCCTAGAAATGGATAAGATACAACAATCTTACCCCAAAGACCTTATGTGTGATGAGGAATTTATGAGTCTTTACCCTCCCGATCCGAGCGACCCATCTATTGAGGAATGTCTTAAATACTTTATAGAATCTGATGACCCGACACTTAATGAACTAGTTAAGTCTTACATTCCAAGTCCACACTTGGAATATAGTCAAATTGATTCTATCATCGTAGAAACAAGTCAGTCCCATAAGACTTTACTTGATGAGCCAACATGTGAACTTGATCTTTTAGCCTCGCCTAATCTTAATGAATATATTAATCGAGGAAACAAGGAAATTTGGCAAACTAACAATATTTATGAGTCCGACACTCTTTTGGTGCAACCTAAGCCTAGATACATAGATATGTTAGTGTCCCGAAATTATATTGATCATGGAGGATCAAAGCTTAACGAACCTCCACGAAAAATATTTGACCCACACATATTCCGTTTGTTGGTATATGAATAACACTAGTGGTTAAATGAGTGACTTACTCTGTTTGGGGGTGGCTCACTCTTGTTTGGGGGTGAAATTTATTGTCACCCATCATATCTAGCTTAAGACGTTAAATGTAGCGCTACTAGGAGGCAACCTAGATTAATTTATTTTTACATGCCTAAGTCCTTAATATGTATTTTATACTATTTGTGTTTTTAATTTCGTTTATGTATGTATTTGCTTTTATTTGTTTTATGTATGAAAAAAATATTAAAAAATGTTAAGTAATGTGATGAGAAGTAGTAGCTTTAGTAATCTTAGTTTTTAAGTCATTAAGATCGAGTCTAAGTTTGTTTGATTTTGTTTATGCTTTAGTGTGTTTATTTATGTTAATGTTGCAAATTTTAATTCAAGTCATTTTTCATGTACTAGTTGGAAATCTTATGAATGAGAAAGTTTAGTAGTAAAATTCTTGTTTTTAGCATTTTTAGTTAATTTTCCATTCCCGTACCTTTGATTACATACTTATATGCAAACATTTTGTTTGGGGGTGGCAAATAACATAATGCTATGAATTACACTCACATGAGTTAGTGAACATCATAAAAATGCTTGTAAGTGTCCATACACCTTAAAATTTAGTGAAATATATGTTGGACTAGGGTTGGACACTAAATTTCGTTTTTAAAAGACCTAGAACAATGATGGATATGTTTTGAAGTATTTCGGATGAACTAGAACACTTACAATGCAATTTGGACTTAAACTTGGAGTTTTACACAAAAATCGAATTCAAAGCGAAATCAAACTCCAAACCACAAGTCTAAATATAAAGGACAACCCAAAACCATCTCACATACCTTAGAATAAGTTGTTTAAACTATACAAAGTGAGAGAAGTCGAAAAAACCCAAGAAATTTTTTTTGTCGCTACTGACTAACTCGCCCCACGCGAGTAGGGAAGGCCTGCCAACTCGCCCCGTGCGAGTTTAACAGATTCTACAAAATTTTTTACGTTTTTCGACTTTTTCAAGTACGTTCTCCGTTTGGTCTTTTCCATTACTTTAATACTTATATTTGTGTTCTTTTAACTTATATATCATGGATATTAGATGCGATAAGAAGAAAGAAAGATTACGCCAATATGGGTATATTTTAGGATTTCTAGATGAACACCCGAAATTCAAACCTTCGATTTGTTGAGAAGCCGGATGGGGAGAAATAGTCTTGGAATGTACTTACATGGATATAATGAAATCCCCATGGGGAATCATTACTACGAAGTCCTAGATAACCTAGATTGGAGTAGCCTTTTGTTTTGGAAATTTGAGGATTATTCACCAACTTTTGTAAGAGAATTTTACACAAATATAGAAATAGTGACTAGTGAAGAAAAACCAACTTTCTATGTTGAAGAATGAAAGGAGATTTTATACACATATCCGCGGGTATGATAGGTCAAGCTATTGGTTTACCTCACAGTTGGTATGAGAATTGCAATATTAACATGAAAAAGTGGTATAACCTAAATGACCCGATTTATGATGTTACAAAATTCTCCCAAATTTTATCACCATGTGTACAACCTAATGAAGGAGGTCTAGACACAAATCAATTTTGTAATAATCAAGCTCTTGTTTTGTTATAGATGACAACTAATGTATTTGGTTATAATGATTTAACTAGAGTAGATGCTAACATGTGTCAAATGCTTTATGAATTACATAATAATGAACCATGATATCATATTTGCTCTAGACTAATAAGAACAATCTTAGATGTCATCTTTTCAAATAAAAGACTTTGTGTACTACCTGTGGTTATCACTAAGATGATTAGGTTTTTCCGACCGAAATGGTTAAAAGGATATAATGATTGGGTTTACATTCAACCCATGAGTCCTTTGAACTATGCCTTGAGAATATCTAGACCTATAAGCTATTTTCCCGGAATTATGCATAAATGGAGACTTAGATGTATCACTATACCACATGCCCCAAAAATAACCAAGACTTATTGTCTAATCTATCCGATGACCTAAAATCGTTTTGGACATTTCTCTTTGGCCATGTTGACCATGAAGATGGCATTATAATGAACCTTAATGGAGTTGCTTTTGAACCACCACCTTTTAGAATGCAACTCAATTATGTAAGTTACTTTGTGATCAACAAAATTGACTTCCCAATGCATTTTGTTTGGTATGATCCATCCGAGGATGAATCGGGAGATAGTGATGAAACGAACTCCTCAACGGGAGGGAGTAACATCACCGACTCGGATTGAAGTATTTGCAACATATATTAGTGTAACTTGCATGCATACATATTTTATATTATTTCTCACATTGGCTTCTATCTTTAGTAAGTAATAGCCAATTGCACACACACACATGCATATCATTCATTTTGCCTACACATATTTGCACACACGCACAAAATAGCCTTTATACATCACTATGGCCACTTGGCTCGATTACCAAAGGACCTTCGGAAGGAGATAATAAAAAAATTAGCTGAAGAGGAATCTAAAAGACTCCACCCGAAGCTCCCAAGGTTTGCTCATGGAGTGCGCATACGTAAGTATCACGAGCTAGAATTTTTGCTTTATATTGAGAGATAGTTATGTACAAATGCTTGGTCCTAGGAATCTGACCATAAAAGACTTTCATTGCATGCATCATTCACATTTTTATTCATAACATGTTTATTTTTTGTTAATTAAGTAAAAATTAAAAAATTTGTTTTAGTCGTTGTAGTATACTAACCTTGCAGGAATAATTCTTTCAAATGGAGACAAGGAAATATACAAGAAAATGGGATAAGGACTAGCGCCAAGCTTGAGGTAATATCCTACCTTTATATTTATCATATATGTCACATAGAGGACTATGCCCATATCTTGTTTGGGGGAGGGGTATTATATTACCTAGCTTGACGTTTTCCATGTTTTATTTATGACTATAACAAGTTTTACAAAAAATGAAAAATCTTAAAAAAAAAAAAATCCAAAAATATTTGTTTTTGTTTTTAAAAGGTAGATTCGGTGATTTTCAATGATAAGTGTAAATCTTTAATTATCATGATTAGGAATTGCTTACATTTGAAATTCTTATATGACCATTAATATGTCAAGAGCATGTTTTATCCCTTAACATAGATTTCATTCATGAAAACATTGACTAGCTTATTTTTGTGCATATAACGTCGACTTAGCATAAGTCAAGTTGAGATTGATTGATCTTCTAGGAAACCCTAAAAATAGTGTGGAGATGATTGTTAACCCAAGTGAGATTTGAGTCTTTCTTTCTTTGGAGTGTATTTACATACATCCGGGCCTGAGGGACCCACTTCTTGCTAAATTTTTTAGTTCGTTCTTAGTCTCTTCATTTTATTTTTTTTAGTTGATCACAATGATAAAATCAAGTGGGTGTAATATAAACTTACGTTTTGTAGTTTACCTCAAGACGATTTCACCATATATTTACCTTGAAAATGATTTTAAACATTAGAAAACCAAAACAGCCTTTTTAGCCTACCTATTTCATTTATCCAATTAGGAACCCCTTTGAGCCTTAGTATAAGACTTTTCTTTGTTAGCCAAACATCTTTACCCAACTCCAATCGGAGTATAACCCCATATTATTATTTCCATTACTTTTTTTTGCCAAAAATATCAAGGATGACAAGTTTTACAAGGAAAAGAGAACAAAGTGTCTCCAAGCTAGAAAGGAAGCCTATTTTACATATCAAAAAGTTTGAAGATATAGTTTTTAAATACTAGTCTCTCATCTTGAACAAGAAAAATACAAAAAGAGAAAGAAAAGAAAAGTTGAAGAGAAAAGAGAAAAAGTGAAGATATTCCCCAAGTTACAAATCGAAGTGAAGAAATGAATAAAGAAGGAAATTCTACAAAAGTTCCCTAGGAGTTGTGAAGTTTTGAAGACCTTTGACATTTTTCGATATTTCATAAAAATCCTTTTATTCTTTTTCACTAGCCAATACCTAAGCCAAGTTACAACCTATTTATGTTTAATTGATTTAAGGTTATATGTGGTGAAAAGTGACGAGTAAATGAGAAAATGCTAAGGTGAAATACCCGACATCTTTATATGTGATCAACTTTCCATTCATAAGAGACTAACTCATACAATGTCCATTTTTTCTTAATGTATTATGCAATGTGTGAGACGTCCTCTTTTATTTCCATTCCTCACATATGTGGTGCATATACATATACACACATTCTTCGGAGTGACATTTTTCTTTGAGTGTATGCCCGGTGAGGATTGCATCGAAACACTATTTTGAATGTAACTTAGTAGAGATATCTTTTGATATGAGACTTGTGTTACTAGGCATTATTTCACTTTTATAAGTTATGTCAATGTGATTAGTGAATTATCTCTATCTTGAGAAATAAAACATAGTCCTATATGTTAGTGTTGATTATACTAATGGATTATGTAAGCATAAACTCATTATGTTGAAAGAAGGTTTGCTCTTTGAATTTGTTCATCATCATCTCTTCCATTGAAGTTTGTGGGTATCTTCCCTGGAAAACCCTCACGAGGCTACAACTCGTCCTATTAGGGGAACCTAAAGGTTTAAGGCTTTGTTGCATATGGTAAATGCAATCGTACATTGCCTATGAAAAGGTAAATATCTTATTTTATTATAAAATGAATTTCTTTCTCGCCCTTAGGCTTTTTATTTCATTTTCTTGCTTGAGGATAAGCAAGGTGTTGTTTAGGGGTGTTTGATAAGCGCTCAAAAGTGTAAATATATCCCTCTAACTCATGTATATTTGTTTCAAGGTATGATATAAAGTGATATGATATGCTTGGTATTGTTAGAATTACGTGTTTCTAGGTGCATTTCGCCCGGAAAAGCTAAAAGGAAGCAAAATGCGGTAAAAATGCAGTTTCAAGTAGCCAATCTGACGCAATTAAACGAAAGGGTTAGAGAGCTCGGATTTTGAAGCACAAATAGGCATTGGAAAGCTCTTACTTCCAACTTCAAGAATCTCAAGATAGTTCGCAGAAAACAGTTATGGAACCAGGTCAAAAAGGTTGGTCAAAACCCGTCAGACTCAGTTTCTGCTGGACGTGTTTGGGCTTCTTGGGCCTCTTGGAAGTCGTGTTTCTAGAAGGAATCTGGACCTAATATTTTTACTGAGTCTTCTACGTGGTTTGACTAAGATCTCCACCAAATTTCAGCTCCAGAAGCTTCCTACAAGTTATTCAATAAATTGCAAACTCGTTTCTAGCAATTTTCAAAGAGTTCTAGGGTTAGAAGGACTCCTCCCTATATAAGGAGAGGAGAGCCACGAAATTCATTGTACTTTGATCTTAAATTGAAGTACCATATTAGGTTTTACTTTATTTTATGTTGAAGAAGAAGTTCCATTGATTATATTACAAGTCTATTTACTTTTCAAGTTCAAGTTCATTAGTTTTCAATCGTATCTTTACTTTTTATGCAATTTACTTTTCCGTCTTTAAATTCTTGTCTTTTAATTATGTCTTTTACATCTACCATCATCATCATCACCACAATCATCATGAGCTAATCGATTCATGGGGCTTTACAAGTGGATTAGGTAAGTAGAAGAATTTACTACAAGTGTTATGTTTTCCATGCTAGAAATGTAATTATTTTATGATTAGCTACTTAGAATAGTTTTAGCTCTTTGTTCTTCATAATAAATAAAAGAGAGATCTTTTTGCATGTGTAGAGACTTTCGAGTCTTATACGCCCGTTAACATATCTTGGCATCGAGAGAGAGAAGGTAGTTGACAAATAGTATAAAGAGTTGTAATTCACTACTTGCATGACGGCATCTCGATGAGAGGTACTAGGTCTTGAATACTTCTTGAGGTCAAGTTCCTGGGTCGAGAGCAAGGGAACTCAATACCAATTATTGCTTTGTGTATGAGTTAAGTTGGATGCAAGGGAAATAAGCATGAGCATTTAATTTAGATACTGTTGAAGTAAAAGTAAAGAACAGAGAAACCGAAAATAGAGAGAGAATAAAGTTACTTTATTGATAAACCAATCTATCCTTTTATAGGTTTATTACACCAATATATGGACTACATATGGGCTGCACACATGGGCCTGGATACCCTAAAACAGATACTTGCCTATGAAACGAATTAATACCCCGCTTTTCTTTCCATATTCACAATTCTTATTTTATATTGTTTTCTTTACTTTACTTGTGTTTACATTATCTTAGTTATAATTATTCTCAATCAATCAAAACTCCTACAATTCATAAACGACATCATCCTTCATCGTTGTTTCATGGTTGTTGCTAAGTACCCAATTCTTGGGTGAGTGGATTCGATACCCCGATACTTGCCTCTACACTAGTTTTAAGATTAGTTTAGTTGTTAGAATTATAAAGGGATTTATTTGACTAGTAGTACCGGTAGAATTAACTTGTTTTTGCAACTTTACGGGTACTGCTGAGGTTGACGGGAAGCACTGCTAACCCAAAAACTCTCTGTCAGTTGTCTAGGAGTCTTTGGCAGTTTTGTCGAGGTTTAGGATTTGTTTTTGTGTTTGCATGTTTAGTTGTGTTTTTCTTTTTATATTATCAGTTGGTATCTTGTATCAGTTTGTATGTTTAGTTGTTTGATGTGTATATGGAAAAACTATTGTTTTGCTTTATCTAGTTGGTTCAGTTTTTCACTTCATAGCTTGATATGGTTGCTTTATATGTTCTTCATATCTTATATCTTTTGGTATGGATGGTCCATATATACATGTTATCAGGGTTTATGTTATATATCTTTTGTTGATATCCTGTTATATGCAGTGCACATTAGTTTATTTCATGCTTCACACACTTGGTCTTTTTTATATATCATGATGTGTGTGTTTAGCATGATAGGCTAACTTTGTTTCTTCCTTACTTTATCAATTGGTTTTTCAATTGGATTTTCAATTGGTTATCTTCATGGTTATGCTAACTCTCCTTGCAGCATGTTCTCAGTGTTTGTTCATGGTTGGACATCACTTGGGATCTTTTCTATGTTTGAGCTGGGACCCTTTCTCAACTTTTGGCAAAAAGGGGGAGAAAAGATATATGAATATAGGATAATGGTTGATATGTGTATGCTTTATGTTTATGCATATGTTTATGCATACAGGGGGAGAAGAGATATGTTGATGTCTTATCTCATAATGATGGTTTTATTTCTTGATGTTCTTATATATTATTTGTGTTGCCTAACCCTAACCCTAGTATGTGAGTTTTTTTTTCAAGTTCTATCTACAGGCACATGCTAAGGGGGAGCAAAGGTTAAGGGGGAGTTGTTGCCTACAAGTGACTCATAATTGTTTTGTATTTCTATAAACATGTGTTGTGTATATTCATATGTTGTTTTTGTCACAAGTTCCCAAAGGGGGAGATTGTAAATGTTATATATTGTGAATTGTGACAAACAAGGGTAAAACAGATATTTCAGATGTGATGTAAAGTTATAAGTCCTTGTATAAGGTTGATAAGCGCTCAAAAGTGTAAATATATCCCCTTAACTCATGTATATTTGTCCCAAGTTATGATATAAAGTGATATGATATGTTTGGTATTGTTAGAATTATGTGTTTGTAGGTGAATTTCGCCCGGAAAAGCTAAAAGGAAGCAAAATACGGTAAAAAGGTAGTTTCAAGTAACCGACTTGACGCAATTAAACGAAAGGGTTAGCAAGCTCGATTTTTGAAGCACAAATAGGCATTGGAAAGCTCTCACTTCCTACTTCAAGACTGTCAATAAATATCACCATAGACAGATATGGAATCAGGACAAAAAGACTTGTCAAAACCTGTTAGACCCAGTTTCTACTGATTGTTTTTGGGCTTCTTGGGCTTCTTGGAAGTCGTGTTTCTAGAAGGAATTTGGACCTAAGATTCTTACTGAGTCTTCCACGTTGTTTGACTAAGATCTCCACCAAATTTCAGCTCCAGAAGCGTCGTACAAGTTATTTAATAAATTGTAAACTCTTTTCTAAATTGAAGTATCATTAGGGTTTAACATTATTTTATGTTGAAGAAGAAGTTTCATTGATTATAATACAAGTCTATTTACTTTTCAAGTTCAAGTTCTTCACTTTTCTATCGTATATTTACTTTTCATGCAATTTAATCTTCCGTCTTTAAATTCTTATCTTTTAATTATGTCTTCTACATCTACAACCATTATCATCATCACCGCAATCATCATGAGCTAATCGATTCATGGGGTTTTTTTTCCGGGAATTCCTTCAACAGTGCCTTCCCGTCAAACCTTTAGCAGTGCTAGCAAACCCAATCTGCAAAAGCAAGTTAACTCTACTAGCACTACTAAATAAATACTATGGATCAAATATTATTTATAAACCTTTAACTGGACAACTAAACCAATCCTAGAATTAGCAAAGAGGCAAGTATCGGGTATCGAAT
>JABWDY010023374.1:12914-26666 GCA_013358455.1 Thalictrum thalictroides | reverse complement strand
TATTCCGGTTTTTCAGAAACTGGATATCCGGCTTTATTCGGAATTTTCAACTATGGTTTCTCAATCGTTCCTTGCATAAAAAGATGGGAAAGATTATTCTAATTTTGTATGGAGATTAACTCATACACTTTATGTTGTGGCTGAGATAAGAGCAGCATCCTTGGTAACTTTTGAGAGCATGAGGTCTTGGGAATGTGATATGGTTAGTTGCAGTTTTGTAGGACAGAGGTCGGCTGCTGTTATCTAGTAGGATAGTCTAATTTTCTAAGTACTACTAGACTAGGTGGAACCAATATAAACAAAAAGGGTCACAACATCTCTGCGTTTATTAGTTAACTACTTTACACAAAGTATGCAACCTGCTGGTTTTATGTGTACAATTGTACATATAAGATGAAGGCAACATTGAGAAGAATGAAGGCAACAGTGACGAGTTAATTGATAAAAAGTGTTCAACAGGAGGGAAGTCTTGAATTTTGTGGCAGTGTTTTAGTTATACATTATGTTTAATTTTGTTAATACCTATTAGAGGAACATAACAGAAAGGAAGAGAGAGGCGCTGACGCAGTCAAAACTCAGAACAATAAAAATAAAGAGTGGCATATAATAGCCGAAAATGGGAGTAGGATGTATTGACCAGATAAAACAATAAGGGAGAGTTGGAAGACGAGGCGGCACGAAGTAAAGGCCTACAGCAAAGAGGTGATTGATCTTCATGAAGCACAGTATGTGTGGGAAGTTGAAACCGAAGTTTTTTAGATTTTGGGGAGGGGCGGGTGGCTAGGAAAAGAAGTTGTGAATGGACAATGAGGGTGATCATTAATGATGCACAAAAGAGTCAGGGAGAGGAGGCTAGAGCAGGATACAGCTCAGAATCCTGGAGGAAGACTACTATGACTCGATAGACGCAGGGTAACCAGTTTCGGGTTAAATTGGGTCTGATTGAGATTGTAGTGGGTTGGCTGTTAAGCTGAAGTCATCATGTGGTAGTAATCTCTTGTGCGTCGTGTTAGTGTTTACGCGCTAGATTAATACTTGAGACTTTATGTAATCTGGATTAGCTTTATGAAAATACATTTTACTGATATAACTATCTTATTTGAAATTCTTGATGTGGAAATTATTTGGGGTTATCAATCATGAATATCAATCCATGTTATTTACACAGAATGAAGGCTTTCAAAGATTGGATCTCATCCCAGGCAGTGTCCAAGTCATTGCTCTCATCAAGACCATTGTTAGGCGGTGGTAGCATCTTTGAAGAGGAAGCCATAAATGAAAATAATGAAATTCAAGGTGCAAATAAAGTTACTTTTCTCTGGTTAATTTGTTTAGTGTAATTTGTTGCTATTTTCTGATTACAAAATCTTTTGAAGGTAAGTTTCTAGAGTTCATTCAGTGCTTTACGTTTCTCATATTTTCTTAATTATTTTTACTTAGTGGTGCTGCGGGAGGGTCACTTAACTGATTTGATTGATTTTTTTTTCTTCTAATTTTTACCTTACATTCCTTTCGTTTTTGCTTGGTTAATATCTACTTTTCTACCAATAATTTCTTTCGGTTACACCAATGTGGTACCTTCCAAAGTACCTAGGAAGCTGGGGTAGGCAGAGTTAGTATTGTATATCAAATCAAGGTTCACTTTACGTCTAGTTGATCGGGTTGTGTTTCATTTTTCATTCATTGTTGTTTCTCATGAAAGACAAGTTGTAGAAACCTATTTTCTCAACCTACTTCTCCAAAGTGTGAAATCATCCTATTTTGCTCTTTATATAGCCAAAAAATGTCATTAAACGTAAATAACATTGGATAAAAATCCACCAGCTTCTCAATCCCTGTTACGGTTTATAATTTATTAGTAGGGTCTATCTCAATTTATGTTTGATCTTTGTAATGGTTGTCCTCTTGGATGTCTATTAGCGAACTGGCACTTAAACTATCTCAATATGAAACCTGACTTATCTATGTGCAGAAATGTATTCATCGGTCAAGCAAAAGTAAAAAAAACTCCACAACTTTTAATGGAGTGATAGTGGTCCACAAAAGAGGCGTTAGTCATTTTCACCATTGGGATGCGGTTAAAAATATTGTTTCTTCTTTCCCCCCTCTTTCTCAGTGACTCTCTTGGACAGCTTTTGCTCCATTAGAAGTTGAGCTGTTGTTTTGCTTTTGCTCGACTTGGGAACAACTTTGTACATGATTGTTTTAAAGAAAATTGTCGCCTCAAAAATTGACCGTAAGGTATAAATAAAAACATAAGGATAGGAAACCTTAGCTTGGAGTGATCACATTAAGTGACTGAGGTTTCAGTTGGAGATAGTTGAAGCATTACTCGCCTATCTGTTGCTGAATAGCTTCCTTCCTGTTCCTTAATCATTGACATATTTGGGCAAACACATCTCATTGAGGTTGGGATTATATACTGAATGCAACTTACACCAATAAATCTTCTAAGTATGAGTAAGTTTTGGTATATTATAGCTATGCATACAATTGAATAATAAGATAAGTATTGAACTATATAAATGATTTCACGTAGTGTATGTCTGAGCAACGGTTAACTGCGTGGTATTTTATATTCTTCCTACCTACCATCAGGAACATAGATTCGATGAAAATATGGGCACATTTGAACTTGTAGTTTTGTCCATTCACTAATGGACGTAGAGATATTTTTTTCAAACACTCTTTTTATTTACCAAAAGTTTTATGTTTTGGATGTTTTTGAGATTAGTGTGATGAAATTGCTCATATTCTTAGAAAAAGTCACCTCATTTTGCATCTACCATTTGTTTTTGTGGGAGTCGGTGGCTGCTTCTCATTCATGAGTCATGACCTTGAATGTGTTGGATTTGTATTGATGGAGTGTCATTTGTTCCAAAGTATTGTGGATGTCTTGTTATGTTACTAATCAACTATTGTTATTAGATGTCTAAATGTAGAAGTTTCCTAAGAAATACCTAAATTTACCGGAAGTATTCAACCAGATAATGATAAGCTATGTATAGATTTTATACCATATACAATAGATTATATTAGTTATGAATAAGAATTACGAAAAGTTATAAATGCACTTTTTTTGAAAGACTATAACAACAAAAAGAGTCACTGAATTTAGACAGTTATTAACCAGAATTTTTGGGCAGAATGTGTAACAGCTACTAATTCCTCCGAACATCAGTTGTATGTGTCAGTTTAATTAAAAAATGAAGCCATCTTTAGCTTGTTATCCACCTCTTTCATCATAAATAATAGCACTACGCCTACTTCCATATGAAGGTTGCACCGGCCTAATCTGTTCATCATATGAGTTAGTAAGATGTACAAATTATGATGGTTAACCTTTATCAGTGGAGTTTTCTAGCCATATGTAATACAGTAATACCAAATGTCGAGAAAAATCTGCTGGGTTAAGTCAACATCTAACATTAATGGTGTTATTTTAAACCCTGGTACCTAAAATATGACACACCATTTGTGTGTTCAAAAGCCAGCATGTGTATATCATGTAGTATTTAAGGCACCTAAGATAGGACCAACTCTATTTGTTTTTTAAAAGCCAATCTGTGTACATTATTTACTGTATTTGTTGTCTGTACATGGTAATCTTTATTTATAATGCTAGGCTGTAGAATATCAAAAGGTTGTCATTGCATTAGCACACTCATTGAAGGCCTGTATCTTTTACATTTGAAGCACACTGTATGCAAATAATATTTCCATTTCTCATGCATACGACATGTTTCTAACTTCTAATTTCTATTTGCAATTTCAGGTTCAACTGCTACTGGTTTGCAGGAGCAGCCTGTACCTGGCAATAATATGCTTCAGAGTTCCATTGACAATGAGGAATCTCGGCATGCTTCAGCTGATGATTTTAGGTTGTCCGGTAATATGGATGGCATTAGGATGGACCCATTAGCTAAGATTGAGTCTCTGCAAATCAAGTTCATGCGTCTTGTCCACCGACTCGGGCAGTCACATGATAATATCTTAGTGGCAAAGGTCTTATACCGCCTACACCTAGCAACCCTGATACGTGTGGGGGAGAAAACTAGCCTTAGGAATGATAGAGCTAGAGCAATGGCAGCAGAGCTTGAGGCAGCTGGACATCCTGATTTTAATTTCTCTTTAAGAATACTTGTTATGGGGAAAACTGGGGTTGGCAAGAGTGCAACGATAAATTCTATTTTTGATCAAGTGAAGGCTGCGACGGATGCATTTCAACCTGCCACCAATCACATCCGTGAGGTTATTGGGACCTCCAAAGGTATTAAATTAACTTTTATTGACACCCCTGGTCTCTTGCCTTCCTCTACAAGAAATGTACGCAGGAACAGGAAAATCTTGCGTTCTGTGAAAGACTTTATTCGAAAAACTCCACCAGACATTGTTTTGTATTTTGAACGTCTTGACCATATCAACATGGGTTACAGTGATTTCCCCCTCCTGAAGCTTATAACTGACACCTTTGGATCTGCTATCTGGTTGAATACTATCCTTGTCATGACCCATTCTTCTGGAGCTCTTCCGGAAGGTCCCAATGGTTATCCAGTCAGCTATGAGCCTTTCGTGGCGCAATGCACAAATCTAGTGCAGCACTACATACATCAGGCAGTATCTGATTTAAAAATAGAAAATCCTGTATTGATGGTCGAAAATCATCCTCAGTGTAAAAAGAACATGTCCGGGGAAAAAGTTCTCCCTAATGGACAAGCATGGAGATCTCAATTTTTGCTTTTATGCATATGCATGAAAGTTTTGGTGGATGCTAATACCCTTTTGAAATTTCGAGATGGGTTTCAAATAGGACCATCTGCTAGTAATCGGCTGCCTTCTCTTCCCCATCTCCTGTCAACACTTCTCCGGCCACGTTCAACAGAGAGAGAAAACGATGAGTTGGATGATCAAGACACGGATGATGAAGACGAGTACGATCAATTACCTCCTATTCACATTTTGAGCAAAGCTCAGTTTGAGAAGTTAACTAAATCTCAGAAGAATGCTTATCTCGATGAACTTGATTATCGGGAGACCCTGTATCTTAAGAAGCAGTTCAAAACTGATATTCAGAAACGGAGAAATAGCTTGCTTCCTAAAGATGGAAATTCGGCCAATGATGAGGATTATGACAACCATGAGGGAAATCCAGAAGCTGTTCAACTGCCAGATATTGCAGTCCCACCAAGTTTTGACTCAAATTGGCCTGTACATAGATACCGTTGTGTTGTTACTAATGACCAGTGGCTTGCTCGACCTGTTTTAGATCCCCAAGGATGGGATCACGATGTTGGGTTTGATGGGATTAATTTGGAAACCGTTGTGGAAATGAAAAAAAATCTGCATCTCTCTGTTCTTGGACAGCTGAGCAAGGATAAGCAGGATTTTAGTATACAGACTGAATGCAATGCACTTTTCACAGATCTGAAGGGGTCCTCTGTATCTGCAAGCCTAGATGTTCAAACTGCTGGTAAGGATCTTGTTTGTACCGTTCGTGGAGACACAAAGCTGAGGAACTTGAAGCACAACACAACCGGATGTGGTGTTTCTGTGACTTCTTTCGGAAATAAGTATTTTGTCGGTGGTAAGATTGAGGACACCATTTCTGTTGGGAAGAGAGTGAAGCTTGATCTAAGTGCTGGTCGTATGGGAGGTTTGGGTCAAGTGGCATATGGTGGGAGCTTCGAAACAACTGTAAGAGGTAGAGACTACCCGGTAAGAAATGAGAAGATTAGCCTGACCATGACTGTTCTCTCGTTTGACAAAGAGATGGTGTTTGGTGGTAATATTTTATCCGATTTTCGCATTAGCCATTCTTCAAAACTTTCACTCAATGCAAACTTGAATAGTCGGAGAATGGGGCAAATTTGTGTTAAGACGAGTAGCTCTGATCGAATAGAGATTGGATTGATTGCAGTAATCTCAATCATAAGAGCTATTTTTCGCAGACGGGCCATTGAAGATAGAAGTGGCGATTGAAGGAGCCAAATAGTGAGGGAAAGCAAGACCTCATTCAGAAGGGATGCTCTTTTTGTGATCCTGATGCTTATTGATGAAAGGTACACCAAGAACCTTCTTTTTTTTTTTCTAACAAGAGCTGGTCCCAGTTGAGTGGGAGAGAAAGTGCAATGTGTTTATCATCAATACATCACTTTGGCTTAGCAAGCTATGATGATCGAATGGACTCCATATATCGTATCATGGCAGTCTAACTGAGGTACAAGCTTTGACCCCAAGTATTAAATATCCACCACGGTAGTAAGTTATCACTCACCAACTTGAGAGAGTTCACTTGTAATGTTAATTGAGCATTGTGAACTTTAAACTTGTAATCCTAAAGGGTATAGAAATTCTGGCAGAAGGGGAAGGCTATAAGTAGCCAATAATACGAAAATGAGATACATGCTTTGAATAAAACAGACTTAAACATGATTATCCCAAAGGGTATCTGTAGAGCTTTTTGTTAATTGCATTTATCTCAAAACTCAATATATTGAGAAAGTCGCTTCAATGTAATTCAAGCTTTAATAACAACCATTTCAATTTGTAGAAGTTGCCTGTGTGTTGGGCTGTCATGAAATAATAGGCGTGCCCTTATGATAGTAGTAATGTGTAACTCGCCTTCATTACTCCCAAGTCAAGATCAATATCTTTTTCTCTCTACGAAAGTTTTCCTGATATTATATCCTTCTGAAAATAATAATTACAGTATCAAGATGAGACATTCAGACTAGTAATATTACCTCTTTTTTTTCCCTGTAAATTATTTATCTGCTGTTGACGCGAACTTTAATTGAACTTGCACTTTGTAAGCACAATGTGTTAATTAGCCTTTAGGTAAGAAGTATAGAGTAAATATATTTTATACTGCCTGATCATCTTTGTACACTTATTTTTCTTCAACTTGTTCCCTTAATCCCTTGACTGTTCAGTATGATTCTACTATCCAGCAGTAAGTTTGAAATCAGTAGCTATACAAATAACAATGAAATTTGCACATTACAGCAGTGACAGTACTGCACTTTTTCTCCAATGACTAAAACTGTTGTGCATCTCACCTGGACTACCATGCTTGGACTAGGTATCTACGTATGTATCACTACGGTGTCATATCCATGTTAATATGTTATACCCATTGGCACCCCTAACAGAACTATGCTTTTATTTTGGTTCTTGCTTCATCTAAACCCAATCAAACACCCCTAATCAGTTCAGCTCAGAAGTATCTCCCTTGGCCAGTTGGCCTCCTAGTAATCCTTGGATAAGCAAATGCATGCTACCTTAAAGTCTGCAAAGTTGCTCCCCGGCCAATTACTAGTATCTGTAGGTGTACGTACGTACATATAGGCTATAGCTAGGGAGTAGTTACGATGCATGCATGTGTGGATAACATGTTTCATGGTAATAGGAAATACTTGCCAATTCCCGTGAACCTGACAACTTCGATGCTATTAACGTTGTTTGAGTCCCGAGATTATTGTTGTTTTGTTGTCTATGTCAGTCACGAATAAAAGCTGACAGGTACATCAAACGTTTCTTCCTTTTTTTTGTTATGAATATGAATATATGATTATGTTGTTTCTGTTTTCCTGCAACAAACTTCAGATTATACATAAGATAATGACTAGTCAATCTATCTTGTTTCTCTCAATTCATGCTTTGGGTTCAGAAATCAATGAAGTCAGTGTTGATTGTTGAAACAAAACTAACCTTTGACGTAGCTAACTAGCTATGGTAGCTTTGTGAACCTTAGTACTTTTTTTTTTTTTGGGGTAAACAGTTGTTAGGTAGTTAGGTAACAACATTGGTTGGTATACAACTATACATGATGGATAAAGAAGTAGTTCTGTATTTATGAATTATGATATGTATATATATTCTGATTGGTTTATTAATGTGATCGATTTGATTGTAGTTCATTAGTGTAACCAATAGCTAAGATAATGAGTTCTGACTTCTGAGAATCAAGTTGGGAAAAAGGGTTGTTTTGACTTTTGAATGCAAATCATGTCAATAACATCAACACGTCAACAACAAAGTTGGATATTCACAACCTTAATCTTTACAAGGACATTGTTTTACGTGCAAGCAAACCTTAATTAAATCTTTGAAAATTCTAAATCTTTCCTATGAATGCAATGGTGAATCGGTGATCTTCAATGCATTATGCATGTGGCCGGGTTCTCTCTCTTTCTTGAACTATCTATTGTGTCCTAAGGAATTCTAGTGGTCCTTTTTCCCATTCCACATGCTACTAGTAACCTGGCAGAATTTTTATCCGAGTCGAACTTTCATTGGTTGCTGAAGAACATCTTAGTAAATATCAAGGAGCTTATTAATTCAATGCAGAATATTTAGGTGGTTTGGAACTTTAGAGAAACAAATTCATGTGCAGATGCTCTAGCTGGCAGAAAATGAATGGTTTAATTGGCCTTTCAAACAACTAAATGGCCTGGGTGGCCTGATGATTTATGTGGGGCTTTACCAATGTTTTGTTTTGCTTGGTGAAGACGCCAACCAAGTTTTCTTTGTAATTATACTATTCGTGATGTAATTGGTACTACTTCTTTCATTGATCTGATCTCCTAATGTCCAAATTATTTTAAATTTGTTTTTCTCTAAAAATGATCCAATACTTTGATACATGGGCTGCCCAAATGAAGATCATATTCAATTCATAATCATAATAAAGACACAACACAACATTTCTGATCTGAGTATATGTTAGTTTTTGAAATGATCCATCCAAAATCTTACACTTGACATATATCAAATTAGAAGTCTAGTCAGATACATCCTTTGTACCAGTAAAGAAGAGATGAGGAGATGCAAGAAAATGGCAATAGTGGGGTAGGCCCCACCCACTTTGAGAAAAGACAGTAGACAGATGATGAACAATAGGTAAGGTAAGACTACTTTTTTAAGTGTTTAAACATCACACGTTCTCACTAGTAGTACTACTCTTCATTTAGCCATTAGTTTCACTCAAGTAGAAACACTTTCCATTTTTAGAAACATTTGCTTTTTCTTCATTTCTATCTCTTCTACTTCTTCTTCAAGTTTCTCTTCTTTCTTCTTCTTATTCTTCTTCATTGAATTGTTGTTGTAGAACTGTAGAAGAAAGAAAGATGGGGAGAGGAAAGATTGAGATCAAGAGAATAGAGAATCAAACTAATAGACAAGTTACATATTCAAAGAGAAGAGCTGGTATTTTGAAGAAAGCTAATGAACTTAATGTTCTTTGTGATGCTCAAGTTGCTATGATCATGTTTTCTAGCTCTGATAAACTTACTGAGTTTGTTAGCCCCAACACTACGTATGTAGATTCAATTCATATATTTGTATTTCATACATACATACATACCCTTCTTCTTTTTAATTATTAATTTGTTTGTAGGATGAAGAAGACTTTTGATATGTATCAACTAGCATCAGGATGTAATCTTTGGGATTCTCGTTATGAAGTAACTTTCCCATCTTTATATTTTCTTCTTTGGATGTTTTCGATTGCTGGGTTTTTTTTTGATTTAATTATAACATATATATGTTCATATGTATAGAAAATGCAAGAAGCCTTGAAGAAGCAGAATGAGATCAACAGAAAACTTCGTAGAGAAATCGGGTAATATATATATATTATTTTAATAAATGGATTTTGATTTAAATAGCTTACTTGTTATAAATTTGACATAAAATTAGGGTTCTGTTTCTTTCTATGCAGGCAAAGGGTTGGTCGTGAAGATCTGAGTGATATGAGTTTTGAAGAATTGTGTGGTCTTGAGCAACATTTACATAGTTCTGTAAAGATTGTTGCACAAAGAAAGGTAAATAAATTTGCATCATTGTGAATTTGTAGAAATTTATCTCTATACTGTTGAACATTAGTTTGCACATGGTTATGCTTATGTAAACTAGATAACTAAAACTTGTCATTTCAAGAGTTTTCCAAAAAAACCCAAACCATTTTTATGATTTTTTTAAGCTTAGTTTGAGTTAAGTTGTGGTAAGGGATCAATTCACATTCAACAAGTTTATTGAAGATTTGGGAATTGAAATTCTTATATGATTTTATAAGTTATTTACAATATAATACTGATGATGTTCTCTGTTGTGTAACAGTATAGTCAGATTACTACTCAGACTGAAACTTCAAAGAAAAAGGTAGCATTTTCATTTTTATTAGTTGACTGTGTATATTGATCCGGCCTTTTGCTGCATTTCTATGTTTTTGACAAAGTTATAATGGTCTTTGGTTTCTTATTTTGTACTTTGGATGCAGGTAAAGAACCTTGAGCAAATGCATAATGATCTACTGCATGAATATGTAAGCACATTGTTTAATTTGTTCATTTCTTTTGGAGTTTCTTTGATTATGTTGATGAAGTGTTAAATTTTGAAACTTCGGGAATATTTTGTGTGTATCCAGGAAGAAAAACTTGAGGAACCATATGCACTAGTTGATCATGAAGGGTTGTCTGCACTTGAAATGGCAGCTAATGATGCTTCACATATATTCTCATTTCGTTTGCAACCAAGCCAGCCTAATCTTCATGGTGATGGAGGATTTGGATTCGAGGATCTCCGACTAGGTTGAGTAGAAGTAGAGAGGTCACATACCTTCTTTCCAGTTCCTACTATCACTACTAATCAATAGCATGATATGTGGTAGGACTAATATGCCATTGTTTAAACTTATGTATCCATTTAACTGCTTTACCTTTCTGTCTAATACCAAACTGCTACCTTTGTTTTGGAAATGGATATCTATGTTTCTTTTGTTGTTGGGTTACTGGAAAGTTACGGCTTAATGCGTTTGCTCTTATCTATCCTTCAGTTCTGCATTCATCATATACATAGACTGCAACCATGCTGTAAAAAAACTTAGATTCGTGTTAACGCCATATGAGGGTTATATGTAGGAAGAAATAAATGAGCTAGAATTAAAGCAGATGTTTGGCACTTAAGTAGAGATAGACATTCGAAGTGCGCAGTGGATTCATATACCCCCTACTTGCTCAGAAATGCTTTCAACTATCAAACAAAATGGTCATAAATATATAGTTGTGCATCATATCATCTTAAAACAATTGTTCTATTCCAGAAAACAGGTATCTAATTGTGTTTCTATCAAATATATGGTTTGTTCTGCAGTCGTCTGCTTGACAATATTTTTGTTGATGGTTACTTGAAGTGTCATTAATATATAGTTCCAACTGTTGTAAGTGCACTTTTCTACTCATAATACAAACCCATGTATATATTTATATCTTTACATTTTACAAATTGTATTGTTGGAGTTCAATGAATGATTCCTTGTTTATAAGCATGTTCCAGCAAGAGTTATACTATTAGTCCTGTTGGAGTTCACTCTTCACCCACCATTTGATTCTGACAGACATGATGCTTATACTTCCCAAAGCTCCATTGTGCTTAGTCTACACTTATTAACAAGCATCCCATGTTTACCTGGGCAGTATTGTAGATAGTAGATACATTGAAGTGCATTCATTTATGTTCTAGACAGACCTGCATCTAAAAGTATTTCAAGGGACCTCAAGTTTTAGACATGCCTTTAATTGTGTTTTAAAGGACATCTCACTTCAGACAGATCTGGGATATAGTCTTTCTTGAAAATATCTATAACATGTCAGCTTGAAATTTGCAGTATTTATAGGAACACCATGTGTATAGGACCTCTTAGGTTCCATTGTGAACAAGAATATCACCTGAATGCCTGATCCTTATGAAGTTCTGAGTCTTGCTAAAAGCCTAAAATATGATCAACACTAGCAACAAAAATTGCTAATATAATGTGATATTCTGCGAAAAATTTGCTACACCTATTAGCATGTATTGTGGTGCATGGTTCTGCATCTGCAAGACTAGGCATTTCTTCTTGCAACATTATCTATGTTCTAAGTGGCGTCGAGTATAATAATCTCATGAAGTAACAACCATTTTATTGAATTCATCAGTAAGCTAACCTGAGAATGATTACATCTATGGTGAGTAATGTGAAGTACATTGACATTTCTCTTTATCTTTAGGTCAAGATAGCCATTTCTATGCTATGCAGCTTCTTTGATATAGTGCGCATTGGTACCATTGTACCAAACAGAGCTGATATTCTTGGTATTGTTGCCGAGAATTTAAAAGAGAGGGAAAGGTGAGCTTAGTCTTATCTGTTAAAGCCTCAAATATGTCCTAATTGATAGGGAAGATACTTTGTGTAACTTGCTGGTCCTCCTGTTGTACTGTATACATCTATGCTATATGCTATTCAATTGATGTGAGGCATAACTTCCTGTAAAATGGCATATAACATGTATATGATTAAAACTCGGTATGCCATTAACTAAAAGACATGCCTCTGGCTTTCCATGCAGGGCCATGCCAAGCACCCTACTTGGCTGAAAAGTTTTTAAACAAAATGGATACTTCATATCCTTTGATAAAAGGTGTGGAAAGGGGTCTCCGCATCCTTTTATCTTGAATGGTGAAGCAATCTCTGAAAAATAGTACATAACTTGATTCGAAAAGACACCATATTTTCCAGAGAATTCCTTTATGGTAGGAATTTTGATCTAACTTCTTTCCTATGTGTTCCCAACCTACTTCCCGAACCAATGAGAGGGGGAATGTCGGAGATGAACAGTAGTGACCTATTAGTAGCCTAAAAATAAAACCAATAGACAAGCATACATATCAGCAGATAGAGTAGGAAAGAAAGTACTGAAACTATTTGTTGAATCGACGGAGACACAAATTAATAACAATTATAATTTTCACCATTTTAGTTTCAAAGAGTACAATATTGTGGATGCTGCAACAATACTTGGGACAGAAGTAGGAAATCTTGTTTTTAATTCTTGTGGAACCAAGTTTTCACTATCCTTTTTGGAAGGTGAGAGAAGTTTAATGACCTTTTCAGCTGCGTCTGTTTGCCTTTTTCGATGGCCTTCAATGTCAATCACTTGCCTGCAATAATAGAAAAATGCATTTTCTTGAAAACAATATACCTGCACCTATACTGTGGGACAACGCCATAATCTTGGAAATAATAGAATCACAACAAACAAGAATCAATCAGATCCATGTCCATCACGTGTATCCCAAAAACATAAATTTGAAAGTGAGAAAGCACATGCAAACACACAGCCACAGAGTCATTGACAGGCGAGTTAAGAAAGTTAAATTGTCCAGTAGGTTAGAAGCTTACCTGAGGTATGTGGCTAGATTCTTAGGCGTGCATGCATGAAAGAGAACTTCAGGAATGGCAGCTGACTTCAGAAGAATATTGGGGAGGGAGATATATGGTATATTTGCCTTGTAACGAATAACCCATTCTGTTAAAAAATGAGCTCGATAGGCAATGACACTGGGCAACTGTGCAAGTAGCAACTCCATAGAAGCTGTCCCTGAAGTACACAAAGCAGCTTTACTTGCCTGCAAGGGATATAACCTACCTTGTTGAGATTTCTTATGTAGTTATGTACATTAGGTTTTTTAAAACTTCAATGCATCCTAGATCTCCAAGTACTAGATATACACATCAAATTTGAAGATAGGCCAATCATCTTTTCAATATACAGTAGCTTGGAATGATGTAACTGACAGCCATTACTTGGGTGCAACGTGCAAGACAAAAAATGCAAACCATAGTAAAGATATGTGCTTTTTTTTGGTGCATTAAAGATCTGCTCGGATCGTAGTAAAGAGTATGACAATAGCAACCTCTACATATATATATAT
>JABWDY010023359.1:5598-17723 GCA_013358455.1 Thalictrum thalictroides | reverse complement strand
TAAAAAACATCTCTTTTTTTTCTCAAGCATATATCTTTTTTTTGGATTTTCGCTTTACCAAATCAAATCACGCTACCTAATGGTAATGGCTGCTCTTCTTCATCTTCTTCCATCTTATTTGGTACTGTAATATTTATTTTTTTCATTCCACACATTTAATAGCCCTTGGCTAGTGGAGTGAGAGTGAGCATTCTGAGTATTCTCTTCTCTCTCTCTTTTTTTCTGAAGATCAGAAGAGGAAGAATAAGAAGAGACCACTTACTACTGTATAATAATAATGATGGCCGGATTTAATGGTGAAATTCCAGCTGTAATTAAAAGGTCCCTGGTTTCCTAATACAATTCATTAACTCGTCTCGAGTAAGTAAGCAAGCAAGCTCATTCTCTCATGCCGGATCTGAACCTCTAAATGTATGTCAATTCTTTACAGATAATTAACAGCAACTCCAATTTCAAGGTTTGTTTGGCATTTGCCCGTTACTGTTTCCGTCCATTTTAATACACTACTGTCTTACTTACAAGTTACAAGTACACATTTTCTGAGACAAATTTGTATTCTATATTTAATTTATAGTGTGTGATGAGGAGTTCTGTATGCATTTCTTTTTATTCCTGAGTTCACGAGACATCAATACTACTGTTACTGTATAATGTTTCACAATTTCCTCATGATAACCACACCACTGACCACTGACCACCTCTCAATTTCTTCTTCAGGTTTGCACAATTTTTTCTCAACTTCAATGTCAGATCCAGAACCAAACTTATAGTAAGCATAGCAGATCCATCCAAGTCTTCTTCTTAAAATTGCTCTGCTCAAAGTTTTTACAAAACCCGCATTTGGGACATGCTAGCTGGTAATGCTGCTAGCTGCTTATTATAATAATAATCTGATTTGCTTATCAGAGAACCTGCTATTTTTTTTACAGATTTCTTGGGATATTAAGCTGTAATGCACCTACTTTAATTTCTATGGATTTTGAGGAGAAACCCATCCTTTTTTTTCCTGGTATGTACTGTATCTACCTTACTTTTTAGCTCTTAATATTTTTCTTTTTTCGTGGTGATAAGTGATAACCTCTATTAGGATACTGCTGATTTTTTCAATTATCTCAAGTTAAAATGCAAATTCTCTTCTACCTCAACTTCATTTTTTTTTTCCATGGCATTTATATATATTACTTCTTACTCCTGCCTCTTAATTCACCAGTTGTTAAGTTTTTTTAAACATTGACCTACACTTTGGGTGCATTGTTGAGCATCTTACACAGCACATCTTTTGGACAGCAACTTTTCTTCTTTCACTTTGATAAAATAGAGGTGGGAAAAAAAAAAAAAGGTGTTGCTTTAGCAGTAAGCTTTTTCTTCCCTAGTGCTTTGGCTTTTCGAATAATTGAGTTACTTTTGTGATTAATATTAGCTTAGCTTTTTACAAAACTAAGATAAATTAATCATATGTAATTCACCATTTTCGAAATTTTCAGCAATTTTTAAGGAAGGCCTGTGTGTCATGTATATGCTGTTGCCTTATGCAAAGATAAAAATATATAGGTTTTGTGAATGAAAATTGAAGAGTAAAAAATTGTTTTTTTGGAGGAGGTTGGGGGGAGTGGAGAGGACAAGTCAATGCTGAGTCCATTTGTCTAGTTGCATATGTTTGTTCTGACTCTCTATAGTGAGAAGCGAGCAATTGTGCTGCTAAAAAGATCTGGTTTTGTTGGCATGTAAATGATTCTACAGTTAAAAATTAAATAAGACCAATTACAAAGTTTTTTAATTTTCATCTTTTTGTATCAGAAAAGCCTTTAGTTAAATACCATTTGTGTACTGCTACAGTTCATGCTCTTTCTAATCTTTTTACTTGTTTCTTTTAACTAATAAATGGTCGCTGTTTTTTGGCTGTTTGGGTTGGCTAACATTGTTCTGTTGGTTTGATCACACTACCAGGAGGAGAAGAATGCCTAAGATCACATACCCAAGGCAAGGGTCACTTTCATATTTGGCCTACTAAACAACTATCCATGAAACATCCAAAGTTTAATTCCTATAATTTTTTGAGTTTTTCTTTCTTTTTCATGGTACTACTCTTTCCAATAACCATTGCTGACCTAGTCTCCGAGAAGCAAGCTCTTCTCAACTTTTCTGCTTCTGTACCACATGGCCATAAACTCAATTGGGATCCTGCTACTTCCATCTGCTCCTCTTGGGTTGGCATAACCTGCACTCCAGATGGAACTCATGTGCTTTCCCTACGACTTCCTGGTGTTGGACTATTTGGACAGGTTCCAGCCAACACTCTTGGAAAACTCGATGCTCTCCAGACCTTGAGCCTTCGATCCAATGGCCTCAGTGGGAGTCTCCCTTCTGACATCTCTTCCCTTCCTTCCCTTCATTACCTATTCCTTCAGCATAACAACTTTTCTGGTGATATCCCTTCTTCTTTATCCCCTGGACTAAGGGTTCTTGATCTCTCTTTCAACTTCTTAACAGGAAATGTTCCTCCTACAATCCAGAATCTGACACAACTCACAGGGTTAAGCCTCCAAGGCAACCACCTGACGGGTCCTGTTCCTAATCTCAACCTCCCAAGGCTCAAGCGTTTGAACGTAAGCTACAATGACCTTAATGGTTCAATTCCTTTATCTCTTGGAAGATTCCCTAATTCCTCCTTCGAAGGAAACTCTCGCTTGTGTGGACCGCCTCTGCGGCAATGCTTTCCAATCTCCCCTTCACCTTCTCCCTTATCACCTTCCATGCCTGTTCCACCAACAACCCCACAGACACGTAACGGTTCTAAGAAGAAACTTGGAACTGGGGCTATCATTGCGATTGCAGTCGGAGGCTTTGTTTTGCTGTGTCTACTAGCACTGGTGGTATTGGTGTGCTGTGTAAAGAAAAGAAATAGAGAAGGGAATAATGTATTGAAAGGGAAGGGCGCTGGTGGTGGAAGGAATGAAAAACCTAAAGAAGACTTTGGGAGTGGAATTCAGGAGGCTGAAAAGAATAAGTTAGTTTTCTTCGAGGGTTGTTCTTTTAACTTTGATCTTGAGGATCTATTGAGGGCTTCAGCGGAAGTATTGGGGAAAGGGAGTTATGGAACAGCATATAAGGCGGCATTGGAAGAGGGGATAACTGTGGTGGTCAAGAGGTTGAAAGAAGTAGTTGTGGGAAAGAGGGAGTTTGAACAGCAAATGGAAACAGTGGGGAGAGTTGGTCAGCACCGTAATGTTGTGCCTCTCCGTGCTTATTACTACTCCAAGGACGAAAAGCTCCTTGTCTATGACTATGTTGCCGCTGGAAGCTTGTCCACACTCTTGCATGGTATGCATTTATCTACTATATTACTATCTCTTTTTTACTGTATTATACCCAACTAGAAATACTTAAGGTAGCTTCTTTTCCATGTTGGGTCTCAACTCTCAAGTCATTTACGTGTGTCAGAAGTAGGAGAAACATGAAATCTGGCTTATGTAAGACTCTCTCCTATATTTGTTTTATATTATGATAACAGATAAAACACCAATTCATCAACGAGACTGAGTGGTATCACTATCAATGTCATCACCCAGGTTACAGCCCATTTTTCCCGTCCCCATAGATGATCATATAGCTCTATGTCAAATTAAAGATTTGGTACTTCAAATAGAGCAGCTTGTTCATTCTAACTCTCTTTTTTGTCTAGCAATGAAACTGCAATTGGTATTTAGTCCAAATGTGCCGCAGCACATGGATGTAATAGTGGAAAGTATTTTCATATTTGCAAAATGCATTTTGGGCCATTCAACTGCAAAAAATTCGTTGACTTGATTATTAATTACGACATTGGTTTGTTCTCCTTTAGTTTGTCCTGCTCTATTGAAGGGGTACATGACAATTGATTGAGGGAATTTAGAGTATAGATCTAAAACTTGAAGATATGCTTACAGTGAGTAATCTACAGGTCTTCGAACAAGGGAAACAATTAAACCAATTTTTTTGTCTATAACTGCATAATTCTGATTGATTGCCAATAATACTGATCTGTTGCGATGATGAGTCTAGATGCATCTTATAGAAGTGCATACAATATGTTCACGCAGGGTAGAAATTTGAACAAGAACAATAGCTTCCACAGTAGAAAATACGCTGTTTATTTGATCATTGCACTGTCAATATTGATTTTAAGTAATAAGTTTTTAATCGCACTCTGCCCTCATTGTCAAACATGGAAACAGGCAGCAGGAGTACTGGAAGAACTCCGCTAGACTGGGACTCCCGGGTAAAAATTTCTCTTGGAACTGCAAGAGGCATAGCTCACGTTCACTCTGCAGGTGGTGGAAAATTCAGCCACGGCAACATAAAATCCTCCAACGTCCTATTAAACCAAGACCTTGATGGATGCATCTCAGATTTTGGTCTGACTCCAATAATGAATTTCCCTGCGACCCCGTCTAGGGGTGCAGGCTACCGCGCCCCAGAAGTGATTGAGACCCGTAAACCAACTCAAAAATCTGATGTTTATAGCTTCGGAGTCTTGCTCCTTGAGATGCTGACTGGGAAGGCCCCACTGCAATCACCGGGGCGTGATGACATAGCTGATCTCCCGCGGTGGGTCCAATCAGTAGTCAGAGAAGAGTGGACAGCAGAGGTTTTTGATGTTGAGCTGATGAGATTTCAAAATATTGAGGAAGAAATGGTACAGATGTTGCAGATTGCCATGGCCTGTGTTGCTAAAGTGCCAGACATGCGACCTAAGATAGATGAAGTTGTTAGAATGATTGAAGAAATCCGGCAATCTGACTCGGAGAACCGGGCTTCCTCTGAGGAGAACAAGTCAAAGGATTCAAATGTCCAAACCCCTTGAATGTTTAAATGCTGTCTGTATTAGATTTTGATTGTGATTTTTAGGTGGCTATAGGGAAATTTGTGAAGTAACATTACAAGGTGCAAGGAATGCCTAAATCTTGGCTATTCTTTCATTATGAAATGTGCAGTTGAATGTCATTGTGCTAGCAATAATATTTTCTGATTCTGTAAACAAATGAGGAATATTAGACCTTTATTAAACTAACAGGTAAGGGATGTGTAATTACTAACTGTAGTACTGTACTATTTATCTGTTTTGCTAATCATGAAATTTTAGATTTTTTTGAGAAATATATACATAAAAGCTTGTAAGTTATCTTTGGGCGGAGAATGCACAGGCCGGATGTATGTAGCTTCTGGTCGTGTATTCCACGAAAGACAAGAATCCATTGCTCAAATGCTCAGTCTCTTCAGCCTAGAAAATTTGGGCTCAAAAGAAGATTTTAGTTTCAGAATCGTCTTGTAGAAGACAAGTAGACAACCAATGATGTCCTGATGTTCCAAGATTTAAGCATAATTATAATTTATTCTTACAAAAATAGATGTATTTGCGCTTAATCAAATATATGGAAAAGAAAACATACTTTTTTGTTTTTAAAAGAAAACATACTTAAAAGACTATTTTTGTTATATAAAAATTTCAAATGAAGCATGTCTTTGTACCAACGGAAATTTGACAATTTAAAATTCTGATTAGTCCTTGAGAATGATTTACAAACTATCAAATCATCAACAAGATGATGTATCTACCAAAAAGGAAAGAACTAATGAGGATGATTACTCAGAGATGGATGGACAGCAACTAAAGTGAGCCATTAGGAATTTTTTGAGTATCTATCTTACATTCTGATTTCATATATTGATATATAAAAAGTCAAAAACATAAATCAATAAGATAACCATTCTGTCACAGAGTGCCAATATGATAGAAAACTATGCAAAAATCTTCTATAAGAGTGGTTGCTCTAAAATGCCAACTCATGAGAAGATCTAAGGCATTAATCAGTCACCAAAACATCGAACCAAACAAAGAAAAACATAACTAAACTTCTCCTCTCAACTGAACTCTTATCTTCTAGAATTTGAATTGCTCTTATTAACCAGATCGGCACCACTAACATATCTAGCAAAAAAAGATATCAGCCGGAAAGGAGCCCCTGTCAAAGGCGCCTCTGTGAGTGGAACACTATTCTTTTCGTCGGCATTCACATCTTGCACCTCAACCTCTCGATTTTCATTCTCATTTAAAGGAATCTGCACAATTTCCTCGATTTCACCAGCTGCATGAGATGCTAGTGGAGCAGTGTTAATTTCTTCCGGCTTCTCAAAACTGTCGTCTGCATAATCAACAGTTGCACAGTCTTTAACTTGATCAATGGCTGGGAATTCCACTCTCTCCTCTGAATTTGACATCTTCTCGCGAAATTCAGAGATATCACTATCATAAGTAGAAGTTTTGGACATTTGTACCACTGGATCCGAGCCCTTCAATGAAATATAGCCACCAATCTACTTTAATGGTAAAGATTAAATGCTTAATATACAGTTCATTCACCTAAACACGCATTAGATAGGATAACATCTAAAAACTTTCTAAATTGAACATTAACCCAATCACATTGACAAGATGCATGCCTGTTTTGCCAAGCTTATGCATTTTAGATCCAAATCAAATTTCCAAATCAGAGAGGTAGAGAAGATGAAGCATATGAACTCCTTGACCCTCAGGCTAGCTAAAGCAAGTGTTCTTGCTACGCCTGATTCAAATTTTGTTGGACATGCGACTTGGTCATGAAACGCAAAAACAAGTGTGACCACAACACAGTACCAAGAACCTGATCATTCTATGCAAAAGAAGCATGTATAAATGCCAAATCAGAATGAAATGTTTTTCATTGTTCTGAACATAAGAGGAAATATTTTAAATGTGTCAGCCTAGAAATGAATATTGCATCACCTAGTCAAATAATTTATATTGAATGGATGATTCAGATATATTCATAGGTTTTCATAATACACAAAAATATCAAACCAATTCAGAGTTCAACCAGTTGCAGATCAACAGTTCTAAATAGATCATCCATAACAAAAGCCACGTGAAAAAGTGGTATTACCTTTCCAACTAGCTCTGCGTCTTCTGTGATCAGCTTCTCTGCCACGGAGCCTGCTTCATTTATATTGTACTTAGTGTCATCCTCCTTCGTGACATGTTGCATCCGGTCCTGGAATAAAATATTTGAAAATTTCCAATTGAAACACATAAGAAGATATTGCTGAGGGGAAAATACTTACAGTTTTTGTTGCGGAGGATGCAGATGAGCTTTCCTCAGGACGAACCTGCGAATGCAGAAACAATATTCTCTCCATCAGCTGCTGGTTCTCTTCTAAAAGTCCATCCCTAGATTCTTGCAACAACTTCACCTGCCAAGCTTCGTTTCAATACCCGTTTCAGAAAAAATCGGCAACTTTCAGTTTCTTGTAAACTAATGGTCAGAAGACGATTAAATGCAAATATTTTCTGTTTCTAACATTTAAAAGCATATAATATACTGTTTCCAAAAAGTGGCATGAGAGATAAAACAAAGGTAAGATAAAGTTAACCCGGCTATGCTTCGAGCTGACAAATGGTGTAACAATTACAAAAAGGTTATACAGGACGATGGTCCTTTTTGTACGATCTACAGTCAAATTTTCAACAATAAAGTAGGACAAATCCAATTCCAGAGGACAATCCGGGATTGTGGAGCTTAACAATCAGGGAACACATTTACTAGGAGGTTGTACTGGTCATCGTTACAGATCTTATTTCATAGTTTGGTATACAGGTGATTAAAATGGTTGGTGATAATTCCAAGTTCGGGTTAGCCACATTTGTGGTGCAAACCCTTGATTAATCAGTAACAAGTAATTTGTTAATTGTTGTTGTGCTTGGGACGTTGGAAGAAGTTTGGGCATGTGACATGATTAGTGTTCGGAAAACTCTAGGAGTAACCAAGTATTCCTCGCATTAGTATGCAAATGGTGCAACACGAGGCCTTCCCTTGAGGTCACCTCTCTTAGTACTACTCTTGCCAAAGCACGCTTAACTGCAGAATTTTATTGGGATCCGTTGCATTAGTGATAGTATAACTGTTCCATTACATTATAGATAAGATTCATAAATCAAAGCCAACAGTGGAGACAAACGTTCAAAGAGGAACTACGTCAAACTGTCAAACCAATAAATGATTACTGTGTTTCCATTAGATTTAATTGATTGTCACTAACAGTTTTTCGAAATGATTTTGTGCACCCCCAATCTCAGATCATTTACTTGCTATAATTTTTTCTTTCGTTGTACATGATTGGTATTTGGTCACTATTAGATTGGCCCTTCAACTTATCATATTGGCCACGTATTTATACATTCCAAAGCTGCAGAAGGAGTTGAGCAGATCACTTTTGGGACTTCCTGCTTATATGCCTGGATTTGTGGTTGTTGTTAGGGATTTACTTTTAGTTGTATTTCTGAATGGTTTGATTTGGTAATTTCTCTTTTTGTTATATGGGTTATTTCACTCCAAATTTCTTTCTTCGATTTAATAAACTGATTGTCAAAATTAAAATCAAATAAATAACTAAAACAGATAGGTTTCTGATAAAGTAGTCCAGTAAGCCAGTGGAGCCATACCTGTGCCTGTACTTCCATAAAACTATTGGTAAGTCTATCAATTGTTTCCTTTGTTGAATTCTGTAAAAACAAGACACCAATAAATGAAGCATCAAATATCAACATGCTTACTAAACACAATATCAGTCGGTTCTGTGAGTAATGAAATTGTCCGACTCTTTTTGAGTGTTTCGGAGTTTTTTAACACATTCAAAACCAAAACAAATGTAGTGAAAAGCTCTCGAGGTGTATACCTCTTCTATGCTACAAGACTCCTTATCATTCTCTAACTGTTTAATTCTGTCATCTAAATTAGCCTGCAATTCATCAAATCATATCATTGGCAATGCCACATAACCAAATTGTCATGACACTTCAGATACAATGGAGTGCATATGAACACACAGATTATATGAAGCAAACCTGGTAAAAATCTCTAAATAATGAATACCTCTTTTATAATCCAAGAGTCCTTATCATTCTCTAAGTTTTTAATTCTGTCCTCTAAACTGGCCTGCGATTCATCAAATCAAATAATTGGTAATGCCCGATTGTTATGAAACTTTAGATAAAACTGAGTATGTGCATTCACATAACAAAGACATATTCACATACACATACAGATAATATGAACAATATGCATAACAGATAGTTACCCCTTTGATAGTCCAGCTAGTTTTTTCATTCAACAACTCTTGGAGCTTTTGGTCCATGCTGGCCTAAATATCAATTTTAATTAGAATCCAAATATCTTGTAGTTGTTGATGATTTGATATTATAACACCTTGACACAAATAAGTACTTGCATAGTAGCATTACCTCCTTTTGAAGCCAGCGCTCTATTTCTTTCTGTAAGTCTGTGATTTTTTTTTCTAAAACAACCTGGAGAATATCAAATTAAGCACATAAACATTCTGTATGTGAATGAACGGACTTATGAAGGAGGCCAATGGACTTACTTCCCTTTGGATGCAGGAATCCTTGTCAACCTCTAGCTGTTTAACTATCTCTTCTAACATAGCCTGTAAAAGGTTATAGTTATTTTTTCTTTTGGTGCACTACTATCATATCAAAGACACATGCAGATATGTAAGTAGATATAAGTTTATTTAACTTCAACAGATTTCAAAAATCCATCTCCGATAGGTGAAAATGGTATCATAAAAGAGCCAGCTAAGTAATTTGTACCTCTTTTTGCAGCAAAAGCTGATTCTCTGTTTCATCCAAATTCGCCTGTTGAATAAAAAATGGAGGAAGTAATTATCAAGGAATGGCAACAAAAACAAGAGAAACCAGAACATAAGTATTTAATACCAATGTTACAAGTAGCATAAAATACTAAACTTTATAACCCTTGGTATTCTTAAGAAAGGTGAAAACTAATAGACTGGTCAAACTTCAAAAAGCGAAGCGATACAATAATGTCAAAACACTTTGGGATAATTACACTTATATGTACTGAAGGAACTGCCTAATTTGGGGAAACAATAGAATGAAAACCAATTGGCATAGAGGTTAATGTTTTCTTTTTCTGTCGAGTTAGATTTCAAAAAACAACATGGACAACTGATATCATCTGATATACTTGTACACAATTTTCTAGTTGACGAGGGTGTCTTTTATTGGAAACAAGCCTAACATCTGTTTAGTCATTAACTAATTATGGCTGTTTAAAATTCCCAAATGTTTTACCAGTAAAGTAGTCATTAATTTGGTTTAATATCAGTCTCAGTGTGTGTGTGTGTGTTTATATTGTAGTTGTCAATGCCATGATATAGAGAAACCAAAAGAAGGGACCTTCTGAGATACAAACTTACTTGCTTTGTTCCACTGGAGTGATCTCTGCCTGGACTCAAATTAGGCTCTAACACCCCACTACTTGGAAGAAGAAGATCTTCGGTGTGGTGGTTCTGCTCAGATGCAGATGCAGATGCATGATTTTGCTCAGTAAAATGTTTAGGAGGATCTTCTGAGGGTTTAGGTTGCTTGTTCTTTTTTTTCTTGTTTTTCTTCTTCTTCTTGTCCTCCTCCATTTCGGTGGGAGTTAAACTTCAGATCACAACTTGAGAATGATAATGCTGTTGGTGAGGTGTTATAAGCTATCGGAGCCTATCACAATTCAGATGAAAATCAAGGTACAATAGACGAATCCATGAAATATCAAAAAAAAATTGAACATACTTGAATTTGAAACCACTCAATCGGAATATAATGGATTTCAGATCCAATTTATCAGAAACAAAAATTCTAAAAAACAATAGCTATAATAAACCCTAGCCCTTCTTAACGTGAAGGGAAATTAGAGAAAGCATTTCAGTATAAAATAAATAAAAATTATAAGTATTTAGATCATTCATATAGAAAAAACAAACCGCAAAAGTTTTGGTACCTATGAACGCAGATAAGTGAAGGGAAATTTGAGAAAAGTGACAAATCTAATAATTTCTTCTGATTCATTCGTCATTCCCGAACTCCGGGGTAATGATTTTTTCTGATTTCCTTCATTGGCCCAGCCCAGCCCATCACATAGTCTTGTTTGTTTGTATTGAGTATTTAGTACTATTTACTAACCGCGTTGTCTGGCGGCGGTCGTGCAATTGAAGCAAACGCGGGATTCGGCATTGGCACTACAAAAACAAAGGTCAAAAGGGTAAATATAAAAAGATCGTATTTTAAATTTAAAGAAACAGACATCGATCGAATGCTATTATTCAAAAGCAGAAGCATTTGGGGAAAAGTAAAACAAAACAATTGGGTTTTCTTGAGGTAGCGGTGGATCTACGCTACTGAAACACCCCCGTCCATTCTTTACCATCTTTATCTTTCTCAATCTATCTCTTATTTCATTCTTTACTTATATATAAATATAGATCTCTCTCTGTTTGGAATCATATCATCAGTTATTCATACAACTTAACCACCTTCTCTCTCTCTGGTAAGTGTTTTTAATTTTGTTTTTTTTGTTGTTGCCGCTTTATGTTTAATAGCAGCTTTCGCTTTCGATTCATGGATTTGTAAATTGTACCCTTCCCAATTCCCAATTTTGTGAGAATTGCTCAAATTTAGGGCTTAATAATTATTAGGGTTTCATACATCCAGGGCTCACTTTCTAGATGTTGTTATTATTAATGGTTGTTTTCTTTCCACGCCGGTTGTTCTGTTTACGTGCTACTGTTCACTTACCCCTCTTCTTTCGTACAAACAGTTGCTTGCCTGCTTGCTTCTCATGGCATCGAAAAGGATCTCTAAGGAACTTAAGGATTTGCAGAAAGACCCTCCAACATCATGCAGTGCAGGTACCTGCTACCTCCTACCAACCACAAGGATGGATGGATGAATTTGGCACAACTACTAGCTTGATGTTGCTATTTGATGCATAAATAGTTTTGTTTACTTCTTATCTAACGTTTTCCACCTGTAAAATTTTCACAGGTCCTGTGGCTGAAGATATGTTCCATTGGCAAGCAACTATTATGGGGCCTCCTGATAGCCCTTATGCAGGAGGCGTGTTTCTAGTTACCATCCATTTTCCTCCTGATTACCCTTTTAAGCCTCCTAAAGTAACTTTCTGACTCATTTCTTATTTCACTTCAGTTATCTTTTGGTTTTTACACTTACACTTACATTTTTT
>JABWDY010023350.1:464-11541 GCA_013358455.1 Thalictrum thalictroides | reverse complement strand
GACTTGTATATATACAAGCCCCCTTAAAACTGACACAAGTTTTACAACGACACGTAGGCTGCATTGGTTTACACTAAAAGCCTAAAAGCTTAAAAGTTCACTAAAAGTTTTTACTAAAAGTTTGCATTGGCATTGCCCTCACAAGGATTACATTCGCATTATACTGTCAAGGGCGCAACTGGGGAACATGTGGCACTATGAAGCTGCATGCCTTCATAAGTTCATAGCTAATTCACAATTTCATGTCGTAGCAAACAAAATTAATCTGTTGTAAATTTTGAACCTGGGATTGCAAGACCATTATAAAATTGCCACGATCTATAAAATTAATGCTACCACGCATATGGTAATATTTTATTTGTCTTGCAAATCCCACATACAAAATTTATAACAAAATTTCTAAACCATTGTAGATTTGTAGTACAATGTTTTAGTCCAAAGTTTTACATGCAAATGAACTAGAATAGCATCTCTGCTCATGTTTGCCTAACTTGAATTTGGTTGTCTGTGATACATTAGTAGTATATGTGACTATGCCAAATAACTTTGTACTATACAGAGACATACCAGACAACACTTCTGTTCCAGAACGCACCTATTGATCTAACTGTGTTGGTACCCAACCACATTGCCATTATGCTGGAATCCACCATTAGTCTTTTGAGGTGATGTCTGTTCTCCTGAATAGGATAATCTTCGAGATTTCAGATTCCTAGCCAAAGATGCACGAGAAGAATCTCTCTCTATGTTGGACGATAAGCGAGAAAATGAAGACAGGCCAGAATTCTTAGATAACACAGCATCAATGTCAATGTGGAAAGTAGGAGCGGACCTTTTAGATGCGGCCACCACTTCTGATTCTACGTCTTCTAATGTCTAGAAAACCAGATAATCAAATTTATTTTTAGTAGAAAGTTGCATTGTAATATAGAATACGACATCAAAGTTTGAATAGCATTTGAAGTTCAAGGGCAGAATACAGTAATGTGGGCAACATTCTCAACAAGCTGGCAATGTTTATCAACATGAAAAATGACATCAATTATCTTTACAAATAAGACCTCAAAGTTTGACAAACCTGAGCAGCTAGTTGTAGAGCGTGGAACATATCTCGAGTTCGTTTTCTTTGTGTTGCAACTTCCTCTTGCTCTTGCAACATTTCTTCAAATAGACTCTCTCTGCATTTCAGTTTAAGTGCATTTAAATAGTGATCAAATATTGTCACAAGCTTCATTAGTACAGTCCATTTTGGTAGGTTGTAGCAATGCAGCAGCATGTGTACAGATATCAGGTTTATTCAAAATTTTCAGAGGTGAGGGCATCTCTACTGGAGCACTTACTGGTATGATTTTTATAAGATCAAGTAGAATAAATCCCATCAGTTAAGCCTGATTATGACTAGGTTCACCATTAGCTCCACTGAGATTTTTTGGTTCATTCAAGCACAACCTTAAGTGGGCTCACCAATGACATTTTATTTGTATGATCTTTAAACAAATCTGTTATAATGAGGACAACTGGTCCCGCCAATTAGTGCCTGTATATTGGATGTACAAATCGCCAACACAAACTGAAATAAGCTAACATGAAGCTGGTTACAAAAGAACCAATGAACATGCCACACAGTATCGGCCAGGTACTAATTTAATCTCCCACAAGGAAAACAATCAGAACATTTGATGATTTATCGTCTAAATAAACCAAATTTAATTTGAAGTAGAAAAAAAAAACAGATTATAATAAAAGTGCATATATATATGATGCAAAATAATCATAATACAATGACAAGAGGTACATAACAAATAGTTACAAAAAAATCGTATATAATAAAAACATCATTTTTAACAAGCCCAATCAGCATTTAGTCGAAGTAATTAGAAACAATCATTTTAATTTGAATATAAAGATAAAGATACATTTGCGATTGAGAATACAAACAATTTGAAGAGATCAACACGCACCTGTACAACTTTTTAATAAATGTACCAAGTAGTTCCCTCTTGGTGTGGTTGACCTAAATTACATAGAAAATTAGGAATCAAATGCTGGATAAGCAATTCACAAGGAAAAATTAAAAATAAATTTCTGCTTTAGGAAGGACAACATCATGGGAAATTGGGAAGTGAATTAAGTTCCTACCAAAAAGTACATTATTGCTTTTGGAACAAAATCTTGGATGTTTTTTCTGACAATGTCGTAGTAAGAATTCAGAAGCAACTTCACCAATATTATCTCAACTGCTTCCTGATCTGTCTGATTTTCTGATGGCCTTAAGATGGAAGGAGGCTTAAAGAGTACATACACAATCAGTTTTCCAATCAAGCCATACAGAAGGAAGACCACACCAAAGGCATATAACAAAAGAAAAGAATAAGGCACACCAATTACCTCTCTTAATTGAATTACTGATGTCTGCTCAATGTCAGATCCACTTTCAGTCAAAGGTTTTGTTAGGCTTGCTGAAGAAGGCGTGCGGGACTCGCCAACTTTAAATATTGATGAAATGCCCCAGGATCTTCCAGTTGAATTGCCTGTTGAGTAATGCATACCAAAGTGTTAACCAAAAGCCTCATACACTTTCTATTCAACATCTTTCCATCAGAAAACCTGTGTAACATATTGCAACATTATACTGTTATCTGGGTGAATTCAACAACATAAGTTGCCGTTCCCGAATGAGAATAAATGAATTGCACAAATGAGTCCAAAATTTATTTTTAAGGAAGTAAGTTCAGTTTCACACTAATAATATCATCATCCAATTGTAAAAATTGGCATGGGAGATATCCTAAATGTATTCCAACCCTCAAGCATGTTAGTACTAGAAGCAAGGGATTATAAATTTATAACCCGGTTGTGGAGGTGGTGGTGGGGTGAGAATCATTAAGTCTTAAGAGAAAGATCAAATTTTCCATTTAAAGTCCACAAAATTGAGAATCTAGAGTGAAACACCATGTAAAACCATGTTGCCTCACCCCACAGCCTACTGGAACCTCAAAAACCAAAGCTGTGCCCTATTCTTCCCTCTCATTGTCCTTTTATTAATTACAGTCTATTTTTGAATCCTATAGCACATCCTATAAACTTGCGGCAAGCACATCCTACAAATTTGCGGCAAACATGACGTAGAAAGTAACTAATTGGTCCAACCACTATTCCCTTATGCATAAACAGAAGACACATCAGTCACAAGGGTACTGCTTCCTAGCAGAATAACATGTTTGATGTTCATTATCATAAACTTATGGGCTTTGCCACATAGTTTCTAAAAATTAATATAGGGAGAGAGAAAAAAGTGAAATATGTGCGAAGTTATGAGCTATTGAGCCATCCATTAGCACAAATGTTAAGGGATTGATACCACTTTGGAACAGAGGTTAGTAATTAGTATTATCAATGATTTAGCTTTTAAGTTAGAATTGTAATGGATTTTTGGAAGCAAATAGACTATTACAAAGAAATTAAACGAAAGTTACCAGCTGATGTGGGTCTGTCAGTACTTGATCGAGGCTGAATTGCCTGTCAAAGAAGAAAAATTTAGTCCTCTGTTTGTAAAGGCATCACTTTGAACAAAAAATTCCCAAAAAATGATGAACAGTAATTTTTGTTTAAAAACTATTCCAAATGTATATTTTAAAAATTAATAGCGTGAGATTCTCAAAAATAGTTTTCATTCACTGGGTCTCAAGAAGTGTCAATGAAAGTCCTTGCAAGTCAGCAACAGACTCCTTTCCACATCCTCTTATATCATTGAAATAACTTAAGAGAAGATGTTATGGTTGCATTGAAAGCGGTAGTAAATTGATCTCCGTGGTCTAGATCAAGGGAAGATAACCAAAATCTGAAAAAATAGAGGGAAGAAACCCTCATCCCCGCCCTTATTTTTAGGTTAAGGGCTAAAATTTAACGTATCTTGTAAACAAACACAGAATATAGTTAATGAGTAATAATAGAATGTAAAACATGCCTGATCTGGTGAAATGTTTACAGAAGATTTGGCGAGAACTGCTCGAGACTTTTGACCCCTTTCAGATGTATTTAACTTTTCAACGACTACACCATCCTGAAATATACGTGAAATCAAACAGTATTTAATTTTACAAATATCAGCTATACTTTACAGAAGAAATAACTGGTACCTTTGAAGATCTCACTTGCTGCATCGCGATCTCCACAGCTTTGCTTCCACCGATAAAATTTGGATGCGATGTATTTATATAATCCATCTGAAGTTAATTTACTAGTGTTGTAAGTTCAAAATCCGACAAAGGTCAAATAATTGCTACAAACTTCTCATCACAATATATCTATGATGCTATAAAATTATAGACAGAAACATCTACTTGATTCTTAAGGAATTATTCTAAATAGACAGAAACTAAAACACATTTTGCGACTCTTTGAGAATGATTGTATGACTAACAATACATGTCTCCTATTACTGCACCAATATAGTGAGTATAATTCATAGACTTGTTCAGATATTTGAATCAATTCAATGTGATGATTTTACAAAGATAACCTACTGGCTTGCAGAATCATTATAAAATTTGTAAGATTTTTCGCTAATGTATATTTTCTTCTCCCCTAGATGATGTATAGCTTTTCTTCACATGTTGCTGATTGTGTTGGTTATTGAAGATGCAAGGGGTAGAGTGTACCATAGTCTGTACTTTTTTTTGTGAGAGTTGCACTTTTTATAAGCGTTTTGGCCCATTCCTAAATTATCCTTTTCCCCCCTCCCCGGAAGAAGGAAAAAAGAATAAAAGAAAGAGATTTCATTTCATCTCAAGGTATGCGATCATTATTATAAAAATTGTATACATCATGTCCTCAAATTTCGAGTCCTGGACTGGCTATTGAACCTTCGAGGGCACTGGTTACTCTACTTACAAACTCAACCAAGAAGAATTAAATGATCAAATAAGAGACACTATTTATTACCTCCATCTCAATAATGTTGCCAATCATTCTCTCAGCAGGTTTCACACCATCACGCAGAAATTTCCCCAGGACTTCATCCAAACGATTCTTCAGAACTGGAAACCACTGTATCTCAGTTGTCTCACAAGCACAGCTCATCTGCATGAAAAGGTAACCTGTTTTGTCAACATCAAGATCCTATAGCTAAAAGAGAAAGAGGAACCATAACCATACTGAAAAACAACTCTAAACATCATAATGAAGGAGCAATGATATGATGTGCACATGCTTTGTTTTCCTCACCTTAATCAATTCGTCATATACAATATATAGACACTGTAAGCTGGGGTCCAATAAACGAGCAATTTGTTTTTTAACCAGAACTTCAAATGGAATCTGAAAAAGAAATACCAGATTGTTATAGTAAATATAAGAAAATGCTAACAATGCAGTTCCCAGCATTAAATTTTTAAATTTTCTAGTGAAGAATATAAGTCACAAGTAAAATTCAGCATGAAAACATGGTTTATCTTTCACCTCTAACCGATACAACTGTATATACATACTGCTCACCTCTGGCACAAATAATGCAGTCTTTGGACCTGTGGCGTTTTGTATTGCTGTGCGGATGTCTTCATCATTCAGACCATCACAGGGATCAACTTCCTGTACAGAGTCATTGATAATGTAAAAGGTACATATAAGGCCTGCCATCTTCTCATACATTGTTCAGAAAAAAAGTTTCTATGTAACAAGACTCAAGTACCAGATACAATTTTTTTGTACATAGCAAAGAATGTAAGATATAGTAGTCAATGATACCTTGACTCAGAAGATATGTTAACTAACTAAAACACCAACACCCCCAAAAGACAAAAAGAAGCTTTTAACCTTAATGATGATGTGCTTGATATCATAAAAAGATAAAAAAGATGCAGCATATTAATAAGCTTAATCAAGAACCTCCAAGCTCTTCACAAAAATTGATTGGAAAATATAGTGGATCCTGGCTCCCCCTATTAGCTCTGTAGTTGACATTTCCTGGATTTTCCCATCCACCAAAGAAGAGAAAGCTGAAATGGACAAATGGAATGTGGAAAGATTAGCACAAGAACAACTATAAGTGAAACAAATGATAGATTGATAGACAAATGAAAATCTTATATGCAGCAATCACAGATTAACACACAAAAGGAAGAATATTAAATTATTAACCACAACCATAAGTAAAGTGGTGGATGTTATTGAAGATCTCTAAAATTTTGCTCATGATGATTATGTTTTGAACAGGAATGTAGTGTAACCTTTTCTCCTTCCATTTTTTGGGGGGTGTGAGGGTGGGGGTGGAGGTGGGGCTACCAGTTCTTCTGTATATATTTTTATCTTTAACTTAGTGATTACCCTTGCTGTGCGAGGTGACTCCTTACTTGCTCTAAATCAAAATTATAAAAAAAAAAAAGCATCTTCATCAATAATTGGTCCTTTTCTTTTACCCTTGTTGGAAATCCAACCTAATAGGGTTTGGTAACCTAACTTTCATTGGGTAAGGCATTTGGGGATCCCATTTTTATTTTAAGTTGATTTTCTTATTTCGCTATCTCTGCCTTTTACTGTGTTATGATCAGTGATTTCCTGAGGAAGACAAATCAGATCATCATCTACAGCTAGCGGTGTCCATTAACCATTTCCTTCCCAGATGTCATTACATGCCTTGTAGCTATTTATAGATAAAAACTACACAAATAACAAGATACAAACACTATAATGGGACAGGCTCTCTATTAAGGAGGCCAAAATAACGTTTCAGGCCCTTAAAACCACGTTGAAATAGATGGACTGTTTTAAGAAAAACCGGGTCCCAAAGAACCCTACTCACGTCTTTATTTCAAAAAGGTCTGTATCTATGTGAAGTATCAATAACAAATTGAAATTCACATGCCACATCAACTAAAACCTTTAACTTAACAATATTTACATAAAGATATTGGACTCATAGCATGAAAGAAACAATGGGAGAAGAACTACGTGTGTGCTTTTTATAGGAATTTCACTTTTCAAAATGACAACAACGTTTTCATAACTACTATGCACTAAATTGAAGTAAAATGAATATAGATCCCTAAAACAAACTTCTCAGACATACAATGTGCACTAAAGTTAGCACGGAAATGAAATTCACGTGTCACAATAGTACAATACCTTCACAGTACTTGCTCAGGATGTGCAACAACACAGAGCCTTGTTCTGCCTAATTACATAAGACATAAAAGAATTCCATATTAGCCAACAAAGACAGGTTTTATTATATAAAAAAAACTTTTAATAATTATAAATTGTAGAATGAATGGAGTGCATATCATTAATTCCGGCCTCATCCCATTTGCATGAGTATGAAACAGTGGATTTTGAACAGAAGTACAAAACATAGAGGACTTAATTCATAGTCTTTAAAACTTCCATGAAAGGCCAGAATTAGAAACAAAGCTAATGGACTACAAACCTAGATATCAATCTTGTTTCGCAACCATTCTTCATAAATAGTTTGCAACTTTGCATGTTATGATAAAAAAAGTGTAGTCAATTTATTCATAATGTTAAAAGAAACAAAAGGATAAGCAATTCGGCCATTTCTATAAAGGATCTTTCATTCCTTCAAAATATGGCAATGCTTTAAAAATTCCAAAAGGCCAGTGTAAGGGTATATCCAGCATAACATCAGCTGAATATGAATGTACTAACTTAGGCAAGGCATTCTTTCCTTAGCTTAGGACTGACATTGAAGGAGGATAGAGTTTATATATAAGGACCCGCATCAAAATCTTACATTACTAAAACACGTCACAGAAGCACAAGAAGAAGAAAGAGAAACATTTGCCTAAAGGAATCATTTTTTCAAATGCACATATACTCACTTTAGATTTCATGACCTCTCCATAAGTCTTGAGTTCCTTTATGACAGAAGCCATTTGAATATTCAGCTTAGTTTTTAAGCCTGGAAGTACTGCTTTAATATGCTGCTCCAAAATCTGAATAAACTTGTCAAAAGAAAGAATATAAGGACTGCTCCAAAATCTGAATAAATTTGTCAAAAGAAAGAATATAAGGACTGCTCCAAAATTTGAATAAATTTGTCAAAAGAAAGAACATAAGGACTAACTATGGGTATGGAAACAGCATAAGTAACTAGCAAAACGATTTGTATGTACAAATATTTCACACAAGACATCCATTTCATTTCCATTATCAACACCACTACAGCAGGATGGATGTGTATGAGATAAACCTTTACGGCTTTTCAAAGCTCAATAGAAGTTGATAATGTGCAGGAAATCAATAAAAAGATACAGTTCTTTTCTTATCTTCTAATCTTCATCTCCATCTATAATGTGAAGTACAAACTTCCAGACTTGATGAAAGAAAATTCTTTGGTTTCATTGTCTAAAAACTACTTTTGTAGTAATTGTCAGTTTCAAACCCCTAACCCCTTCTTTGATTTGTATTCTAGTTGCTACAACGCCTATTTACCATGAAAATTTATAATTTAATATGAGCAAAACTTGACATTCAGTAGGAAAGATACCATGTAATTCATGGCTTCCAAAGTTCATTTAGTGTGTAAAAGGATTATTTTCAACACAATGGCATTCACTCAAAATTTTATATTGCACTGAAAATACTACAAAGGAGAAGAAAGAGGTAAGATATTAGTCCAATTATTCAAAACTAATAGCAGATTAACGGCCCATGACATGTCATCCCAATAATACAAAAGATTTCAATATGTGAAGGGTCTGGACACTAAAGGGTGCTAAATCATAGACAAATATTTCAAATGAAATACGCAAATTTCTGTTCGTTTATCTTGTTCTCATACATTATTTTGAATCGGTATTCAATAATATATCATGGTTGACAACGATTATGTAGGATCAACAACGGCTGAATTCAGTAATGAAGCACAGAGTTTGTATGTCAAATTGACTTCATACTTGACAAATTATAAATAAACTGGATCAAATACTGTATGCAAAGAGCGCAATAAGTAACCTAACCAGATTCAACTTCTTTGCTAGTTGAGGAAGGCCACAACGATCCAAAAGTCCATGATATACCTATGACAGACACCTCGCGGTCAACACGTATGTGATATAGCAAGTAGTATGATTAGATCAAATCATTTCAGAAAGTGAAACTACAGGACGACTGCGAAAGAATTTCTCCTCAGATGCAAGAGCCTCTGCAATGCTGCAGTTCTGATTAATGTCCTACACAAGAAAAACGAATTAAAATTAACTCGCCTGTTAGCCCATTTCACATTGATCAACTAAGACAAGATAGTTAGATAGATAACACATGTCAATTTGAGAACAATTTGTTTTCTAAAGCATCATCTCAAAATCTCATTATTCCTTTGCATATAGTTTTAAGTTTTAGATAAACATTCGTGAGCATTAAGTAAATGAAGAACGACCTTAGGGGACGGCTCTATTCATATAAGAGATCTTCATTTAGACAACTATCATTAAGGGTGCTTTTAATAGACCATACTTGCTTCAGGAATGTGTGTTATCTTGAATAATAAAAACAAGGCTTGTATTGTACGATGTGCGGACGTTTCCGCCTCTCGTATGAGATCAGTTTAGTATCCCACTGCCCACCATGAAGACACTATTACTGAGGTTCCATTTTCCTCTATTTATTTAATTCATCCCTCTATTATTGGTGACTTATAAGTGATTTTTTTTTAAATATATCTTGAACAATGTGGTTAGACTGTATTTTAAAATTCTCTGAAATTGTAAGAAAAAGTGAATGTTAAAGAGCACTACAAGTGAACATGAACCCTAGGTTTACTTTAAATCACATTACCTGCTCATCGAACCTTGAAATTTTATGAATATTTATTTATAAAAGTTTCATAAACATTCTAATTGAGAACGGATGCAGCATCCACCTAGAATTACATGAATTTCAAACTCTGCAGTGTTAACATTCTTACCGCCTGACTACGATTTACGATACCAATGTAACCAAGTTTTAGTGGAACTGCTCTTCCCAGCAAAAAGTTACAGGCATTAGTGCCTTTGTCCATTATATCCAGCTGCAACCGATAAAATAATGCGTATTAGGCATTGAAAACAATATTTTTATAGACTTAAGATGTAAAAGTGCATCTGTTTCTACAAGAAGTAGAATAGACCTTTGTGATTACACCAATTGTACGAGAACCTGTTAAAAAATTCCACATCAGTAACTAGAAACTGTACTTGAAGACTGGAAAAGAGCCAACTGATAAAATAGAAAAAATTTAAGTCAACCCGAAAAAGTAATCATGAAATAACCAAAATACCAGCTGGGTCAGCACTTTTTGCCATCTGAAGCGCATCAGAAGTCGCCAGATCAGTATTTGCAGGGGTAACAGCCAATATTATGCAGGTTTCATGCTTGATATAAGACATTATCATTGTTCTAATTTTTGCCTCTATGTCAGTCGGCTGATCACCAACTGGGACTTTAGTAATTCCAGGTAAATCAACAAGAGTAATATTGAGAACATTAGGAGATGAAATCTTTAGGCGAATTTTTTTATCTGAGACACCTTTATTTGCTCCCACTTCCCTTTCAGTCTCAGCCTGTGTCACTCAAAAGGTAAACCATCTTACATAGTGTATTTAAGAGAATATTTTTTTTTAAAAAAAGCTTCATATCGATGATTCCCAAAATCAACGATAACCACAAAATATGACCGGAATAAAAATTATTCTTACTAAATTCCTTAGAAAATGAAACTATAGTATTATGCAGACAATGTATAGGTAGAGGAAATCAACATTTACTTGGCACTTTAGTCACTTACTTACCCGATTCCACACATACCAATCGATTCTCATCCTTATTGTTAAAGTGAAATTATAAGCTACTTTTTAGTCACATATCACTACACAGTTGCAACAACAACAGCAGTTGTTAGGGCACTTATTGTTAAAGTGAAATTATAAGCTACTTTTTAGTCACATATCACTACACAGTCGCAACAACAACAGCAGCTTAGTTTTCTAATTTCTAAACTAAACTAAGCATTCTTTTTCCATAACTTTTGAAGTAGAAATAAATTCAAACAACTACAATGCAAGAAACCTAGATTTGTAGTTTT